>CM077167.1:162868360-163032679 GCA_039583875.1 Platanthera guangdongensis
CCCCCCCCCCCCCCCCCTCTCCCCCCCTTCGGTGAATTATTATTTCCGGGCTTTGTTTGGAAATCTCTGTCCGAATGAGAGGAGGAATTGTCTCGTGTACAAATCATTGGACGAGATAAAAAAGGCAAAGCCACGCGACAAAAACAAAAGAAGCAAAGCATGTGAATGCTCGCCCGCTTACTCGCATGCCGAGCGCGCGAAACTGGAACGGAAAATTCCGCCTTTCTTCGTCCCGACGAAGTTGTTCCATCCCGTTCCACCGGTAGATTTTCTTTCTCTCAAAGTCTTCATTTGTTTCGGCGGTGGCAGGTCGATCTGGCGGGTGGAAACGGAGTATTCGAAACGTAGGGGGAGGTGACTGCTCCAAACAGAGATTTTTTGGGCGTTTTTCAAGGCGGGCGGGAGAAACGGAGCAAACGCTGTCGGAGGTTCATTTGTTTACCGCCTTCCCCCGGCGGCGTTTGTCCAAAACGGAGCAACACCGAAACAACGCCCAAACAAAACGGAGGCTCATTTGATTGAGCCGGTGGCGGGAGGAGCCGGCGGGTCCCAAACGGAGTCCGGTCCGCGGCGGCGGAGATTGAAAGTTTCGTTTTTGACGGCTTTTCCTATGTTCCGCGGGTGCAAACGGACAAACGCCGCGACAGCAAGCGGCGTTGCGTCCAAAGAAGGAGGCAAAACGCCAAACCAAAGGGCGGCGCTTCCCTTCCCGTCTGATTTTTATAACCATCGACGGTTGCCATCTCTGACCGCAGCAGCTCCAGCTCGCAGAATCATCTGTCTCCGACATCTTTGCTCGCATCATTCTCGGCTGTTTGAAACGGTTTAGGGTTTTCAGTTTTCTTTCATTAAACTCCACAATAATATAAAACTTGCAGCTGTTAAATTCAAGGATGATCTTTCGAGAACGCCTACTCCTCTCCTCTCCTCCCCTATTTCGCCATTTCTGCCCTATCGAGCTGTTAACGTGCCCCGAAACTCTCCGATCATGGATCTGCAAAGGGGATTTCGGCTCTTTGTCCAGCAATACAAGGGGCTGCTGAAGAAAAACTGCATCCTCACATGGAGGCACAAGACATCCGCGTTTCTCCAGCTTTTCTCGTCTCTCTTCTTCATATTCCTCATCTTCTGCATCGGCAAGGCGCTGACTTCAAGATTCAGCTCCATAACTGTGTTTGACAACGTGTTGGATCCAAAGGCGGTGATGTCGCCTGCTATCCCTCGTTGCGAGGAGAAGTTCTTCATAAGGAAGCCGTGCTTCGATTTTGTCTGGAGCGGCAACAGTAGTGCCAGGATGAGGGGGATCGTGTCGGCGATCATGCTTAACAATCCGGGAAGGGCTATTCCTCTCGAGAAGGTTAGGGTTTCTTAATTCCTTCCATTCCATTTATGCTTTGTTACCTTTTTTTTTAAGTCAACATACTGGTTGGAGTTTTTTTTAAAAGAAAATTGTTATTGGTAACTCATAAAAAAGGTCAATTTCATGGCTAAGATTGATTCTTTATCTAAAAGTGCATATTTTTTTATTAAAATAAAAGTATAAAAGGATGAGATTAGTTAACTCAGTCGGATCAGCCAAGATTAAATCTGGACCGTGAAATAGATAGCATCCATTTGAGTTCAAATGGAGAGGATCCTCATACTAAATGACTATTTGTAAGCCATGAATATTTGTACTCAAATATGACATTTTTACCCATACATGATAATCGTACCCAAACAACTTCATTGCTTAGTAAATAGTAATAGTATTGGAGGCAAGCTTGTTGTTGTAGAAGGTAATAAAGTGTCTATATTTGATGTTGGGCAACTAATTGGACGCCCAACGTGAAGCCACTTTCTAAGAACATTGTGTGTTTTGAAATAGTACATATAGTCTTCAATGCTATCATTGAGAATTATCTAGATGTGACAGGATATGAAGATTGTCAGGTTCTCATCATAAATCATAGTGGTGAAATTACTTGCATTCTTGCTATTGAGGTAGTCTTGCATGCAGTGGAGGATGCAGGAATTTTTTCTTGTAAGGGCGAAACTAAAAACTTGAAGAAATTTTTTTGTATGAAAAATATGACAGTAATATATTAATATCACAAAATTTATACAAAAATTATACTTTGAAAAAAGTAAATTATTTTGCTTACAAAACTCATATTCCAGCTTTCATTTTTTAAAAAAACAATGGAAGAGCTCAAACTAAGAAGGATAGAAGAAGATCATCTTCTTCCCCATGACAACCATGAAAATGGAGAGCTTAAACTGTTAAACTCCTACAATGATTGATACTATCATTTTCATTATTTATATCAAGCAAGAAGCACCTAATGCAGTTCAAAACTCAAGCGGAACAATCTTATCCTGCAGAGCGGCAATAGGCTCTGTCTCTAAAATCTAAATAAAAGTTAAGCATTTGCATTTCAACAGAGAATTAGAGAAGCCAAGTGAAATTAGTTATAAGTTTTTTGAAATGAAATCCAAGAAATAATTTACAGAACAAAATTAGTGGCATAGTAACACTATCAATTTTTTCCTAGAGCAAAGTACTTCATTGAGATTCGAAACAGGAGGTAACCGGATCATCAACAAATCAGTACTGAACCTCCCTAACAAACTTGGAAAGCTTCATAAATCAAGCTCGAATCAGCCACTGAAACCTCAGTGTCATGATCCAAGGAAATCCAGCTATACAACTGGATTTTGTAGAGAAATGACAAGTCGGAAATGTTAACTCAGAGATGAAAAAAAGGTTATAGATTTCCATATATGAAGCTTACCGGTGAAATATTCCCGAAAAATTCTAGTCCTATCTTTCCTCGGTCCCCAATATCTGGAAGATCGAGAGATGCAACGGATCAATGTGTTTTTGCGATAGCTAGAAGATTTGTGGACTTGCAGAGGATCGACTCTGACGGAAACCCGGCAAAAAGGAAGGAAATTTGGCACTTGCTCCGGCTCCCTCCTGTCCGCGAACTCTTCCCGCGAAGGATTTCTATTTCGCGATTTTTTTTCTCGTTGTGGGCGGCCGCCCACGCTCGCCCTTTATTAGGTCTGCCCCTGCTTGCAAGGAACATATATATGCAGGGTGCAGTGGGTTTCTGGTTCTCAGGTCCAACTAATGATGGTTACTAACATGTTTGTAAAGATTATGATCTTTCACAGGATAGCATCAGTCCATTGTACTACTTTACACTTTCTGGTCATTTGATTGTATATGCAATGCTTGTTCCAACTTCTATGGAAATGTCAATGGAAGGTGATGCCGGGGCAAAAGCTTTAAAAGATATAATTCGGGTGCAGAACAGTGCTACCCAGTCAAGAGGTCTTTCTTTATAGTTTTCCTCAGCATACAAGCTACTTTTCTTATCGTATGAAAATGGAATGAACCTTATTGGGCGCCTGGAAGCTAATGCCACTTCACTTTTGGTGTTATCAATTATTTATGAAAGGATGAACAGGAAGCTAGGAGACTGGAACTGCAGTGAAAGTGGAGCAGTGAACTTGAGATGAGTTCCGCCTGTTTCCAGATTTGCAACGATGCCAAATATTGAAGATCCTCGTTGACGACGGGTTGCGAGCGAAGAGAGGGGCGATGGGTTGCGACCGAAGAGAGGGGCGACGGGCTGCGAGCGTAAAGAGGAACGTTGACGACCGGCTGCGAGCAAAGAGAGGGGCGAGGGTTTTATCTCGGGGTCGGCCGTGGTTGAGAAATTAGGTGTCTGGGTATAATTATCAGAAATGAAATTCCATTAATAATTCCCTTTTAAAATTGAACTCTGACAATGTTACATCAACATTTAATGGCAGGATATTCCCCAGCTGATCAAACGATCCAGATTAACTCAAGCATACAGCAGAAAAAATAGGGTGATGTTATATGTAGGCCATATTCGGCTATGTGCAGTTAGGGGATAAATGCAGGCCTAACTAAAGAATTATAGGAAGCTATGAACCCATATAGACATTGACCTGCATATAACCGTTATGGAATTGTTCGGTCTGCATATGGCCAAAGTTGGCCTGCATATAGTTATTGCCAAAAAATATGATTGGAGGAGCCATATTTAAAAGCCCAACATCAACAACCTGGAGTTGTCCCTGCTTACAAATCCAAATCCAACGTTAATCAGGCCACCCGTCAACATCATAACAAATTGTATTTTTTGTTTTTTTAATAAATCATTTCTGTAAGCAATAGTCGGATCCATTCTCTATAAAAATGAAAATCATGGACAAACATTCATTATGAAAATTATAAGTTTAATTTTACTATCTTTTTGTTCTTAATCCCTTATTCATCCCGACCTCCGGACACCTCTCCGACTGTTTCTCTATTAGTTTTCAGGAAATTAGTAGTGTGATTGCTATATTTTGGTGTTCTTGCAGAGAGACGCTCTACCGCAAACATCACGAGCGATGGAACGCGCTCCAAATATGGGCTCCATCAAATGGATGAACTCAAGAATGACATACAAGAAGAGAAACAATCCTCGAACCGCTGGATGTGCTGGCCGGTAGCTGGTGGAACCAATCTCTTGTCTTCTCCTTGAGGGTGATGGTGAAGAGTCTGCACTTAAAGGCATCTGACATCTGCCTTATCGAAACCGCATCCTAGAACCACTGGATGTGCTGAAACGGGTCATCCTTCCCGGTGTAGTAGGACATCTCCGGCTCCCGAAATCCCTCTGGAACTGGGGCAGATGAAACCAACTCACTGAAGGGACTGCCTCCCTCTACTTGGAAAGCCGGGGGATCTCGCACACCCATCTCGCCGATCCGGCCTCCACTCACCGAGCCGGGGAACAGCACCCGCCGCTGCAGATCTCGCCCCCTCCCCTCCTCTACTACCTCCTTCCCAGCTCGCCGAGCCGGGGCGTCCTCTCCCAGGGCTGGGACAACGACAAATGAGACTGCTGGCGTCGAGCACTCGGCGCGCGTGCCGAGTGCAAACTTGACAAGGCTGATCACCTCCTGCCAGAAATCCTCGAACATTCCGAGGGTGGCGAGTAGAGGGGTAGTTGGCGAGTCGGCCCTGTCAGATCCCTGTCCTTCACCTCCGGTCATCGAGCTCACCAAATATTTTCGGTGCTGATCACTCTCCACGCTCACCGCAACAAAATGTTGAAACCGAAAATCGGCTTCTGTGGAGTTCGAACCCTTGAGGAAGAGGTGATCTCGCACTTACTTCTCCCTCACAAACTCAGACAGCTAGAGACTTAGAATAAGAAACAGACCCAAGGCTCCAGCACGGAGGTCTCACTACACACCTGGAAGATCTTATAGCGCTTCCCCTCCTTAGCCAAGTGCTGAGCTAAGGATACCTTAGAAAGCACAAGAAGATCAAGACACAAGTAAGCATGCCTTCTGAGATACCCCTTGGGTCTATTTATAGTTTTCTGAAAACGGTCTGCAAATAGCGTACCTCCGCTGCTCTGAATGGTTAAATGCAGCCCAATTTGGTCTGCCAACAGCCAATCTCCGCTGTTCTAACTGGCTATATGCAGCCCTACAAGGGCACCTAGGTAATTTCACACCCCTGCGAGTCTCACCCACTCACCTAAACGCAGCCAACACTGCTCTTCCTTGAGGTTCTTAGAAGGGCAGGCGCACTCGCCTGCTCGAGTTTCTTAAAGTGGTGGGTGCCCACAGGGGCATCCATTTGCCTGTCTGGGCGAGAACCTGTCCTGCATGCGCACTGAGGCACGAGGTCTCGGCGAGTGCCTGATGAAGATCACACTCGCCTGAGGGCCTAAGTGCCCCCCTCCCTGGTTCACGCGAATGCTGCTTTTAGGGGGCTGGGCGAGTGCGTGTTAGCATGTCTCACTCGCCTAGCTGGTATTCCTAGGCCTTTGCCCAACAATGCCCTGAACCTGCCTGAGAGAGCCTACTCAGCGAATACGGGGTTGTACATATCCATTTCGCGGCAGTCGGAACCAGAAATTGCGGAAAAACCATAGGTGACGAGAAAGTGGTATCGCTTTAGAGGAGAGTTCCGACTGATTGCCTGGAGGAGGAGAAGTCACGGCCGACCGACTGAAAGATTGGAGGAGAAGCCACCGCCTGTGAAATCGAAGGAGGGATGGAGGAGAAATCGTCGAATGGGAGGAAGAAAGGCGCGATCACGATCCGGGATTTCCAACTGTGCCAATAGGGGCGGGACTTGCTTGCGAATATGAAATTTTTAAAAAAACTACAAAATACAATATTTGAGTTCGAATAGCCAAACCGCAGTGCGGTAAACTCTATAACTTGGAGAGAGAACTATAAAAACATTAATATTTTTTTATAAATATTTATCATTAACTATTTCAATACATTTTTTAAGAAGGGTCCCCCATATATACTTTATATTAGCTCTAATAATTTTATAAATAGTCAACAATTTGAATAAATTAAAATACTCCCCCTCTCCCTAACATCTAACATCTAACATCTGTTTAAAACGGCTGCGAGCGTAGAGTGGAACGCTGGCGACCGGCTGCGAGCAAAGAGAGGGGCGAGGGTTTCGTCTCGTGGTCGGGCGTGGTTGAGAAATTAGGTGACTGGGTATAATTATCAAAAATGAAATTCCATTAATAATTCCTTTTTTAAAATTGAACTCTGACAATGTTACATCAACATTTAATGGCAGGATATTCCCCAACTGATCAAACGATCTAGATTAACTCAAACATAAAGCAGAAAAATAGGGTGATGTTATATGTTGGCCATATTCGGCTATGTGCAGTTAGGGAATAAATGCAGGCCCAACTAAAAAAACATAGGAAGCTATGAACCCATATAGACATTGGCCTGCATATAATCGTTATTGAATTGCGCGGTCTGCATATAGCCAAAGTTGGCCTGCATATAGTTATTGCAAAAAAATATGATCAGAGGAGCCATATTTAAAAGCCCAACATCAACAACCTGAGTTGTCCCGGCTTACAAAGCCAAATCCAACGTAATCATTTCTGTAAGCAATAGTCGATTCATTCTCTATAAAAATGAAAAACATGGACAAACATTCATTATGAAAATTATAAGTTTGTTTTTACTATCTTTTCGTTCTTAATCCCCTATTCATCCCGACCCCCGGACACCTCTCCGATTGTTTCTCTATTAGTTTTCAGGAAATTAGTAGTGTGATTGCTACATTTTGGTGCTCTTGTAGAGAGATGCTCTACCGCAAACATCACGAGCAATGGAATGCGCTCCAAATATGGGCTCCATCAAATGGATGAACTCAAGAATGACATAAAAGAAGAGCAACAATCCTAAAATACACAATTTGAAGATTTGAATCAGAAGTTCAGTATCGAGCTACAAACCAAAGAGAACTTCTTGGTTCAGCAGATCATAGATACCAAAGAACAAGCCACTAAACAAATCGCAAATCTACGTCAAGACATGATGATACAATTCAGGGACCTACAACGTTCCATGGAGTTGGACTGAAATAACTCCATACATCAACAACAAGATGTTCCATGGAGTTGGACGGAAATAACTCCATACATCAACAACAAGAACAACACGTCACTGAATCCTCTAACGGACTATTGGGTCCAACACCACCGACAACCATAACTCACGCCCGGTAATTCAATTCACATGCAATGTCCACGATTTTCGGAGGGGAATCACACCAACTGGCTTTATGAGTTATGATTGTACTTTGAATATAATAATATCAGACAACAAGATTATTTCATATTTCAACATTACACCTAGATAAACCTGCTTCTAGGTAGTACCAAGTGATCCTAAGAGACCATCCATCACTCACTTTCTTGTTCTTTGTCAATACCATAAAGAAAAGATTTGGCCCCTCTTCATATGATTACCTCTTTGGGGCCTTGACCAAAGTACAACACACTGACACTGTCGTGGCCTATAAAAAGGAATTTGTATGATCTCACAACATGAGTTCCTGGCTTAGCTCCTCAATTCCTCACTAGCATGTTCGTTCAGGAGAGGGACACCGGTCTCTGCTGGCATTCTCAAGTAATCGGCCGACACAGCTAGAATCGTGGTGGTTGGATAGGAAGAAATCCGGAGGCATTTGGAATGAAGAGGCAGACGGCGATTGAAACATGATTTTCTTTTCTAATTTCTACTATATATAACTGCTAATTATAAACACCTATTGCAATTGTAAGCTTTTCTTTCCATTGTCCTTATGCAAATTCTGCTCTTCATTGGTTAATCTGAGGTCCTAACAAGGAAATGTTTTTGATTATGATTGATGATTCTTGGTCAGCATCGAGTTATTTGATAATGGAAGGAGTTCTTTTTTATGTGTGTTGTACTCAACATTTTTTATTGCATTGATCGGGCTTTCTTTCTATTATCTGTTTCCAAATTCTCTTTGCCTTGTTAATTTGAGACTTTCACATGCAAATGTGTAATTGAGAGAGCACCCATACCAGACAAAGCATCTTGTTTTAACTAGCTGAGACATCCAAAATCAATACCATAGTGATTTTACATGTCCAAAACTAGAGAAAGAAAAAAAAATACATGTCCAAAATCATAACCAGAGAAATCTTCAGTATTTTCTGTAATTAAAAGAGTCAAAAATCGTTTGTTGTAAAGTTTTTGTGATGAGATTATTATGCCTCCTACTCTGATGCAAATTGAGTTCAAAGCCACCACAATTCCATGTTACCAAATAGATAAAACTGCTTTCACGTTCATGACAACACCAAAAACACAGTTTTTCCAAGCAATGAAAATGTGTTTGTGACCGCAGTTTCAAACCACTAAGTTCATGACCACCACCACCGACCGATGCGTTCCTGACCGCCGCCGCCGGGCCAAACATACCTTTTTTTGTCTGGTAAGAACAATATCATCTCTGCCAATGGCACCTTACCCTCCATTGTTGGCAAAGGCCAAAACTCATGCTCTCGTCCATTTCCCACTCCTATCCTTTATGTTCCTTCTTTCCCGTTAATTTTCAATTAGCGGTATTACTAAATCTCTTAATTGCTCTATAACATTCTTTTCCGACTCTTGTATTTTTCAGGAACTGTGTGTGAGGCCGAACATTGGCAATGGTAGGAATCGTGATGACTTGTATTTCCTGTACGGCTGTACCACAAGCTACCCTCTCAGTCTGTCTCCTCTACCACGTGTTGCATCGTTATTGTTGATGATGTTCGAAGATGACATCCACGTCTTGGACATTCTTTCCCGTTTTATCTTCAAAAACTTTTTCCTTGTTTATACCTCATATTAAAATCTTATCTTGTGATGGTTGTGAGTTGTGGAGACATTTTAAATATAACTTTTTATATTTATCTTCTCGTAGTTTTAGTCCTTTTGTTGTAGTTCATTTTAATGGTTTGCTATTTTTATCGATTGTGTACAACTTAGGTTTATCTTCTAAAGAAAATAATGAAATTTATTCCCGTTTTCAATTTGTGCCCTTTTTAGTGACAATGAGGGGCGGGGGGGGGGGGATACAGTGATCGTGGTTTATTTGGTTCCTATCTCACTAATTATGGTACTATACATCAAAGCACCCTTGTTTACACAACTCAAAACAGGGTTGCTGGATGCAAAAATAGACACCTCCATGAGATTGCTCGTTGCCTTCTCACTATTATGCATCTTCTAAAATCTTATTGGTGCGATGCCGTTCCAACCACTACCATCTCATTAATCAACTTCCATCTAGAGTCTGGTAATATACTGCACATTTCGCTCGTTTCTCCACCAAATGTGTCATTTATACATCTCATCTGCGACCTCGTATATTTGGGTGTGTTTGTTTTTTCTACGTTCATTAGTCTTGTTAAAGAAATATGCGCAAAAACCCAATATAACGCCCAGTAAGAGCCCATTATCCTCCTCAAGCTTTAGTCCCACATCTTAGAATGATAATATTATGTTACTCTCTCCTCCTATAAATACACATCTCTTGTATCTAGTTATATATGAAGTGAGAGATTAATAAAAAGAAATTACTTTATTCTCTTTTTTTGTCTTTTTCCACATGGTATCAGAACTAAAATGTTTCTATAAGTTTTTTTTTTCGCACTCCACCGCTCGCCTGTTCTTCCTGTTTACGTGGACTGACGGCTAGCGCTCTTCAGACATCTTTTTCCCCCTCTCTCCTTCGTCTCGGTGCTTCCCTTTCTCGCTGGTTTTATAACCATCGACGGTTGCCATCCTGAGGCCCACGTGCTTGGCGTCTCCCGCGGCTGTCCAGTCTTACCGCGCTTGTTGCACGTCTCTGGCCGCAGCTCCTGCTCGCAGAATCATATGTCTCCGACATCTTTGCTTGCACCATTCTGCGGTTTTCTGTTCGGCTTCCTCGCCCAAGCTGTCTTCTACTCTCTTACCGCGCTTCTCAGTTCTCCTGCTTAGCTGCAATCCCCAGCTTTTCGACTGCTTGCCCGCTACACTGCTTGATCGCCTACCATCTGCACCTGCTCGCCTGCCTTCTGCTGTGTGCTCTCTTGCCCGCATCCTCTGGCTCGACTGATAACAGGGTCTCTATCTGGATCATCTCCTCTATCTGACTGCAGAATCCTGATCGCATAAGCATTCCTTTGCTTAATCACAACAGTCCTTCCTCTACCTGACCACAAATTTCTGTTATGGTCCAGCATTCAGTCACGTATATCGCCGACGCGATCATTACCTAGTTTATATTTTTGATTACGCGCATTTTGATCCCATGTGTCTAAGCCCAAAGAGGGGGCATTTTGGGAACCTTTGGTGACTCTTATTAGGTCCTGGTTTGGGCGCCAAGGAAGCAGGGCAGCTATTATTCTAATTTCCCCTCTCTCTCTAATTCTCTCTTTCTCTTTCTCTAAGTCTTTTCTCTTGTATCTCACGAACCCCCTCATCTGATGCCCTAGCTGCACCCGCCGAATCGCGGCTTACGCGCGATATTCCCCTCCCGTCGCAGCCCGCCTTCCCACACGCGACTACCGTCGGACTCTAGAAACGACCGCCCCCTCCAGCAGCTGCAGCCCCCGCCTCCGCCATAGGTCCGTCCGCCCCTCGCAGATCCAACGTCTACCTCCTCATGGCCGTGGACTCGCTCACAATCGGCAAACCACAACAACTTGATATCAGAGGCACCGATCCTACCATCCGCCGACCGCGCCGCTTCTCCACCGCTGATCCTGTCCGTGACTTATTGTTCCCTCGATCTGGGCTGCATCAGCCCTACCCGCGCCGATCCGGTACTTCCGCGACAGCCCCAAGCGGAACCTGTTCCGATCCACCCTCTCCAGGTTGCTCTGCGTCGTCCGCCGCCCGTTCTCCTTGGATCTTCTCTCGACGGGGGTTCCTTGCTTGCCGCCTTCACAGGCCTACCTCCCCCACCAGAATTTTCTCCACTCCCGACTCCTCTGCCGTCAATGGCCGAACCACTTACCCTAACTCAGATTTTTGAGCCCCTTGCAAAGCTCTTGGCGGATAACAACGCGGCCCTCATCAACGCCGTCACTTCTCAACTAGCGGCTAACCGACCAGTTCAACCAGTGACCGACTTCTCCCATGACGGCCCACTCCTACCGACTCCTCTGGAATTTTTTCCCCCGCGACACGAGGGCAGCGTTGTGTCATGCTATGTGTGACTGGACTTTCCAATCTTCGACGGAGCGAAGACCCCGTGGCCTGGCTCTCTCGCTGTGAGCAATTCTTTGCTAATCAGCGCACCCCTTGGGACAAATGGCTCAATGTCGCTTCGTTTCACCTAATGGGCTCCGCCCAACTCTGGTTTTCCCAACTACAACAGGAGAAACCCCTCCTCTCATGGGAGGATTTCAGATCCAGCTGCAACCTCCGTTTCGGCCCACCCTTACACAACAATCCCTCGGGAGATCTCACTTCTCTTTGACAAACCAGTCTGATCGACGAGTATCTCGAGCAGTTTCAGGTCCTACTGACCCGGACTCCCTTAATTCTTCCGAACCAGCAGACACCCATCTTCACGACGGGACTTTATCAGCGCCTCCGCATGGACGTAGAGTTTCAGGCTCCCACAGATCTGACGACCGCTATGAGTGTGGCTCACATCTGCGAGAAGCGTTTGTTGTTGGATCGCCCTCATCCCCATCTCCTCAACAACAAGGGGTCCAACCGCAACCCTTACCCTCTGTCGTCACCCATAGCCAGCCTCCTAGCACAGGACCATGACGCCGATCGTTTAGCCACCGCCGCCGAATATCTACACCGAAGATGATTGACCGTCGTGCCAAGGGCCTCTGGTATAACTACGACGAGCCCTATTTCTGTGGACATCGCTGCAAGCACCTCTTCTGACTGGAGGTGTATTACCCTTCTGTAGAATGGGATGCTGACACTGAGACGGGGGATCCAGCGACCTCCGCCACCATAGAACGAGCTTGAGGGCAAGCTTATTGTTGGGCAAGGTGGAGATGTTATGGTCCCGCATTCAGTCACGCATATCGCCGGCGCGATCATAACCTAGTTTATATTTTTAATTACGCGCATTTTGATCCTTCATGTCGAAACCCAAGGAGGGGGTATTTTGGGAACCTTTGGTGACTCTTATTAGGTCCCGGTTTGGGAGCCAAGGAAACAGGGCAGCTATTATTCTAATTTCCCATCTCTCTAATTCTCTCTCTCTCTCTAAGTCTTTTTTCTTGTATCTCACGGAACCCCCTCACCCCACGCCATAGCCGCACCCGCCGAATCGCGGCTTACACGCGATATTCCCCTCCTGTCGCAGCCCGCCTTCCCGCACGGGACTACCGCCGGACTCCAGCAGCGAACGCCCGCCTCCAGCAGCGAACGCCCGCCCCCAGCAGCTGCAACCCCCGCCTCCACCATAGGTCCGGCCTCCCCTCGCAGATCCAACGCCTCCTCATGGCCGTGGACTCGCTCACAATCGGCGTCCCACAACATCTTCTCCTCTATCTAACCACAGAAGGCTGACCACAAAAGTCTGACCGCTGAAGTCCTGTTTGGTCTCAATGGCCTTGAACGATGCCCCGTCTCTTCCCGCTCGAGCAGCTGCTCTCTTCTTGAAGTTCGTGATGAGCTTCGGAGCACCACCATTTCTCTTAGCGGGAAGAAAAATTTTGTTGAGTGGGTGCACTTCGTCCGTCGTGTTCTTCAGACAAAAGTCCTCTTACGTCATCTCACTAAGCCTACAAAAGAATGGCTCCATGATGATGGTCGTGTCCAATCATGGATCCTCAACTCAATGGATAACGAAGCATATCTTATGACTGTGTCATGAAACGACAAAGACAATATGGGATGGACTGCACTCTCTCTATTCCGATAATGACAACCTTCAATACCTTATTTGATATCATAACAAACCTCGAATCTCTGGACTCAGGGGTGGATGAAGACTTAACCTCCTTTATTGCTTGACCCAAAATTGGTTGAGGCCTTGATTCAACATCAGCCCCCAACCATGGATCTCGCTGCCCAATATGGTAAAAAAGAAGCATTTGACATTTTCATGATGATGTCTCGTGTTTTGCCTCATCTCCACAACGTCGGAGCTCAGATCCTATCTTCTTCTACCATTCCCTCTCTCTCAAATGTTTGCTTCATGCTTTTGAAGGTGTCAACCGCCAAATGCTCCCGGACCTCTCTCTTCGGCTGTGCTCCAGCACTCGCCCATCTCTCACCCCGCTCCTTCATCAACTCATAGAAGCCGCACCGGCTACCAGGGCAGATGTCGTAGTGACTGGCCTCGCTCGCGGGTCCTCTCAATGCTTGACCAATACGCTCTTGTCTGATCTAAAGCCTAAGTTTTGCAAATTTGATGCGAAGCTCACCGAATAACTCAAAATGATCGAGATAATACTCCATATCCACGAGCCAATAACTGAAAGATTCAGAACTTGATGAGTCATCAAAAGAAGGGGCAATAGTACGAAACTGACTTTCAAGATCTCTCTCAAAATGACGATCCTCATAATAATCATCACTAAGGTAATCGAGTCGTGTCGAAGGATCAACACGATCCGCTTGCGTGCCAGGATATGAACGACGACAATCAACCTACTGATCGTCGCTAGCATAGTGGGGTCGTGTCGGTGATTCAACATGATCTCTGAAAGTCGTGTGCTACGACCGAGAATAATCGTCGTAGGCTCTGTTTGGGACAGCTCTGGCGGATTGAAAAGCTGCTGTCCGGATAGAGTATTTTAAAATAGATCTTTGGGGAGCAGTTTTGAAAAGTTGCAGAGTGTTTGGGTGTTCTGTGCAGAAGTGCGCTTTGAAGAGCGATTTTCTATTTTTGCAGTTTGGAGAAACAACTTTTGGAAGTTGTTGTTAGACTGCTGCAGATCTTGAATCAGCACGAGCCAACAATCCTGAATCAAATGTAAAGGAAGAAGCAGCTGATTGCAGTGAGAAGAAGCAGTTGATTGTAGTGAGAAGGGCTGCAAAATGGACACAAGATGAGAAGAAGCAGTTAGTTGCAGTGAGTGGCAAACCAGGAGGAGGGAGAAAAGATCTGAAATCGGGAACTCTGGATGCGGCGGGATGCCTCCTCGCGGCAACGGGAGAGACGGAGGAGTTGCAACGCGATACCTGAGAGGCGCGATCTTTTCCTCCTCCTAAACGCGACTGGAGAGAGCGCGAAGCCGGGCCGATGGAAGAAGAAGGAGTCGCCGATGCTAGGGCTGGAGAAGGAGTCGTCCGATGCTAGGGCTGGTCGTCGATGCTAGGGATGGAGAAGGAGTCGCCGATGCTAGGGTGGTCGTCGATCTCTGCTATCGCCGATGAAATCGCCGTTCGGGAGGAGACAGGATCGGGATCGCGGAGGCCGGCCGATGTCGCGATGTTTGCCGTTCGGGAGAAGGAGCGCTGCGGGATCGGGAGAAATAAAAAGTGATTCTAAGGGAGCTGAACGCAGGGGGGGAGGAGCTTACCGAAAAGAGCTCTGGGAGCAGCTTTTTGAACCGCGATTTCATTAAAAATCTCTCCCAAACAGCGGAAATAACAGCTCTGGCGGCTGGAAAAGAGCTTCTCTAGCCACCAGAGCTCTCCCAAACAGACCCGTAATAACATGAGGATCTCCCTGACGGGGCTCTATGAGAGCGGGTGTAACTGGACTCGAGATCTCCAAATAGAGGAGGGGAATATTTGTGATACATAGTCATGAAGGAACTTATAGACTCTAAAACTACGTATCAAAAGGATGCTCGCAAATACCAATTGACCTACATCTTCACCAAAGGTATGTTCGCTGATGATATAAATAAACTATGAATGATTGACATCTTTTGTATGACTTGAGAGAGGGTGTTGACGTTATGTTATATAGTATTATCAAGTCGTGATTTTATGCTATATGTGTAATATCCGATAAGGGTAATTTGGTCATGTGGTTTTTTTCCTCCATTCATGTATATGCATAATGTACATAATATTTTTGTTTTCCATTTTCCACGGAAATTTCTGTTAGATGCTCCTGATATGTTTTGCATTAATGCGGAAGATATATTAACAAGATACAATGCTACTCGATAAAAAATGTGACAAAACATTCTAATTTTAAAACAAATAATAAGTCCTCAATTCACAACAAGAGCAAAGATGGTTTATTGAATCACATAGTTATAGCTCATAGAATATGGAGACCTTGTGGCAATCTAGTTAATAGTATAGAAAGGCCATTGTACAGTACAAAGCAGTTGTCTTGCTGTTAGTATACATCTCTTTCAGTTTGATCTGTCTTTATACTTTTTTTGGCTCCTGTTGCAAAAAATATATTGAAGGTTCAAGTACAATTTTTTTCCGTTTGATAAAAAACTTTAAGGCCATCTTACTGATATCTTGTTTTAGTCCTATTATCCATGTTTTGTAATGAATATAGAGAGTATTGAACTTTGCAGGTCAAGTCCTTCACAAATCCAGATGAAGTTGATGAATGGCTTTTAGGCAATCCTATGCGCACACCTGGTGCTTTGCACTTTGCGGAGAAAAACTCAACAGTTATAAGTTATGGTCTTCAGACTAACTCCACTTCTATATCCAAGAGAAGGAACTTTGAGGATCCGACATTCAAATTCCAAATTCCTCTTCAGGTCGCTGCAGAGCGCGAAATTGCAAGGTCGTTGCTTGGAGGTATTCAAGCTATTCCTCCAATAATACTCTATTACATTCTATATTTATTGTTGTATTTTTATTAATAACAAATACAAGAGCAAAATATTATATACTTTTTTCCTCTCGACTTTGATAAAATAGTAAGTTGAGTCAAAGTAATAAACAATAAAAAAGAAATCTAGCCTGGTAAGACATGTGATGATTGTCGTTAAGAATTTGTAACACGTAGACCTTTCGACTGATGCTCACTTCTCTAAGCTTCAACGCTTGATTAGATTCTAAGAACTCCGATGTGTGCGGATACTGAAGAAGTACAAAGATCCCAAACTTCCACTGGTTGAAGTAAACCCCGAAATGAAAGCAATTGTTGTAACCGAGAGAGAATAGGTCTAGATCACACTTCTTGACAAATACGAAAAACTTATATTTATAAGCTCTAGGAGACAGACCAACGCTAAACACAATCATTAAATAAACGATTATAAAATTAAATACAATTATCTTGGAATAAGACATGACAATTCCATTGTCAAAATATTAAAATGACGGCAATAATAAATCATAATTGATATAAGATTAAAGCAGAGCAGTAGAGAAATATGCAATGAAAATGTAATAAGGATCCGGTCCACGATCATGGATAAGGGGTCGATGAACGACTATTAAAAGCGTCTGACGATCACTTTTAGTGGCTGTCGAGGATTGACAAGTAAGAACGGTTGGCGATCAGCCATTAAGAATGATTGGTGATCAACAAGATTATTGTAAAAGAATTTTGAGGATCTCTCACAAAGATAAGACAAGTTAGAGAAATTTCTTGTGATTGAATCCACAGCAAGATTATTGACAATTGATTTTAGTCCTCTTTTGAGATCACTTTTTTTTTTGGAAAAATACACTTCTCACTGAAATATTATTGTAAAGGAGTATTGAGAATCTCTCAAAAAGAGAAGAATCTCCTTATCAAAAGACTTGGTGCTTGTGAAGACAACAATGGATTCCTATTGTGGTAGAAGAGAGGATGTACCGGATTTTGAGAAACCTCTATAAATCTTTTTGTCTTATTTCATTAGTTTCTATTTTTATTTTTATGTCTACTACATTTCTCTTTGATTTAATTTGTGATAGTGGTTATGAGTTTGGGAGTGGAATTTTTATTACTCTACCTCCCCCGCCCCTCCTCTCTTTAGAGTACAATCACTTAGATATTTTTTTTTTTGCATTCCACACTTTTAATCATCTTAGGGCTAGATAGAAATTATTTTCCCAACACGCCTAGGATTTGCATTGTTTAGAGTTCACTTGCACAACCAAGCCTATGTATTTCTTTTCGGGAAACTTAAAAAACTGAAAATCATTGGGCCCGTTCGTTTCGCAAGAATTGGGAGAAAGGAATTGATTTTGGCAAAAAACTTTTGACACGTAGGTTTTGGAATTGGGCCAAAACCAATTCCTTTGTTTTTTGCAAAATGGTTTTCAGGCACATGAATTGAATCTGCCAATTTTTTTTGTTCGATTACAACATAGTCGATATACCCATCGAAGTATGAAAATGTCTAGAGAATGAATGAATTTTGTGATTTACATATTTTTTCAATCATATACTGAAGTCAAAGAGGATGTCAGATCAATGAAGAGAAAATATCTTGATACTTTTTTATAAGAAGATAGAGGATATACAAAATTGTGTTATTTACAGAGGAATTAAATTAATGAGTCATACCATGAAACTATGAGAATGAGTAATAGAAAAAAGAGTAAGACGAGAGACACATCTTGGAGAATCACTTTGGATTCATGTCAGGGTGGTCGACCATGGAAGCTATACATCTCTTGAGGAGACACATTAACAATTATCAAGAAAGTAAACAAGATTTGCATGTGCTGTTTATCAATCTCGAGAAGGCTTATGATAAAGTTCCAAGAGAGATCATATGGAGTTTTAGAAAAGAAATGTGTAAATGTATCGTGCATTGACATAATCAAATATATGTATACAAATTCAGTGACAAGGGTTAGGACATCTTGAGGATTAACACAGGAATTCCCTAATCATTGTTGGCTCACATCAAGGTTCAGCTTTAAGCCCTTATCTCTTTACCCTTATTTTAGATGAGCTCACCGAGCATATCCAACTAGCAATACCTTGATGTTTATTGTTTGCAGATGATATTGTTTTGGTCGATGTGACGCGCGAGTGTGTAAACGTAAAGATTGAATGACAAGACACTTTATAAATGAAGGGTTTTAGGTTGAGCAGGGCAAAGACGTTGTGCATGGAACTTAAATTTAGTAGTGCAAGGAGTGGTCGAATGACTTCGTTATTAAGTTAGGTGATCAAGATATTTCCTGTAGTGAGTGTTTTAAATATCTTGGGTCGATAGTTCAAAACGATGGAGGTATTGATAAAGATGTGACACACAGAATCCAAGCGGGTTGGTTAAAGTGGAGAGGCGCGCCATGGATCTTATATGATCGTAAAGTAGCATTAAAACTTAAATGCAAATTTTATCGTACTGCAATTAGACTAACGATGATCTATGGTTTTGAGTGTTGGGCAGTGAATTGTGTACATGAGCAAAAATGGGAGTTGCGGAGATGAGAATGCTTGGGTGAATGTGTGGACACACGAGACTGGATAAAATTAGGAATGAATGTATCAGGGATAAGACAGGGGTAGCACCAATTGCAGAGAAGATGCAAGAAGCTCGATTAAGATGGTTTGGACACGCACAAAGGAGACCATTAAAGGCACCTGTTAGGCGTTGTGAGAGTCTAGTCACTAGGCATGTTAAACTAGGGAGGGGTAGACCAATGATGACTTGGAATGAAACTATAAGTAAACATGATGTACTTAGTCATTACGGAGATTATGACTAAAGATAGGACACAATGACGGCAAAGGATCCATATAGCCGACCCCACTATAGTGGGATAAATGCTTGAGTGTTGTTGTTGATTGCAGGATAGAATTTAAAGGCAGGAATTAATATTTTAGTTTTTTTGCAACTTCATAACACGATATTGGAGAATTCTCATTAAAACACGGGTATATAGCATTTCACTAGACACACATGTCTATACTGGACCGGAATCCTTCAAAAAGAACAGGATTGTTTCAGCTGATTATGAACTAAAAATATTTATGCAACTCCAATAACTAAGAAAAAGAGTCATTATAAAACATGTCTATGAATCCATAATCCACCTCACATTCACATAGTAATGTTTGGACAAGCCTAATAATCTCCTAGCCAGAAAAACATTAAAATAAAAACATTTAAAACAGGAACGAAAGTCAACATCAAGTACCAAAAAAACAATGCATGTGCCGCCCTACCACAACCAACCAGAGAAGAAGATTTGGTAAACTCAATCACACGAGGCACGAATGTGTGGTCTGAAAACAACTACCCGCATCTAAAACTGCTCACAGCAGATGGCACCTTGCAGATGCCACTGAAGCTATCGGAAACCGCTCACAACAGGTGAGGGAGATGATGATCGGAAACCTGGATGATGCCAGAGAGGAGAACCCTCGCAGATGGTACCTTGTAGGTTGCACCCTCACAGTGGCACCTTGCTGACGGTGGAGGAGGAGAAACTGGATACCGTCTCTGGAGAGAACTTCGACGTCGTCGCTGGAGAAGAGAAGGAAGAAATTGCGAACACGCGATCTCCTCCTGCGTGCGCTGTTGTGCGAGCCCCAAACCAACCAAAAGTGGTCGATTTTCGGGATAGGACATTTTTTGAAAAACCAAAACCCATGGGTTTTGGGGTAAAGCCATTTTCTTCCTAAAATAAGGTCAAACGAACACGTGAATTTGAATTGGGAAACTCAATTCCTTTCTCCCAAATCCTGTCAAACGAATGGACCCTAAAGCATTATGATTGTACAACGTAAACCAAGAATCATGCATTATTTCTTTCGGGATGCAGTTCTTAATGCAACTCTTAACAAGAATGCCTACTTAGTCAACATTCCAAAAGCTAGCTCAAAGTAGTTGGGTATATATGGCTGATAAAGATGATCTGTATGTGTTATTTTACTTTTTTGTCATAATCTTCCATTTGGATGATCTGATTTAAATTTTGAACTTTCCTTTTCCACTAATGGTGGCCTATATGCATTGGCAGATCCAAATTTTGACTGGGTTGTTGGATTCAAAGAATTTGCTCACCCTGCTACAGACTCATTTTCTATTGTTGGACTTGCTGGACCAACATTTTTTCTTGCAATGACCATGCTTGGATTTGTAATCCAATTAAGTTCATTTGTTACAGAGAAGGAACTAAAGCTTCGTCAGGTAGTACTAAAGCATGAATTGCACGACACTTATCATGCTAGTGCCCGTTTTTTATTTATTTGAAAAATCAGCTTATATGCTGCATTCAAAATACATTTAGCTTGAAATGATGATGATGTTTTATTGAACATTGCAGGCTATGTCAATTATGGGTCTTTACGAATCTGCTTATTGGTTATCCTGGTTAACCTGGGAGTCATTACTTGTGCTTATTTCATCTTTGTTCACAGTGCTATTTGGGATGCTATTTCAGTTTAATTTTTTCTTGCACAACAGTTTTGCTGTCGTCTTCCTTGTATTCTTCCTTTTCCAACTTAATATGGTAATGATCTCTTTGTAATAGTGTCATCCAATATCCACTCTTTGGCCTTCTATTCCAATCTATTTATGTATAAAAATTGAGACCCTTCACTCGCTATCTTCACAGTTGAGTTTTGCATTCTTGATATCAACATTTGTCAGTAAATCATCATCAGCAACTACAGTCGGATTTACAATATTCATAGTTGGCTTTTTGACACAAGTAAGATTCTTAAACAAGTTATTCCAAATTTAAAATTGGTTAGGTAGATGTTCATAAATTCAATTTCTTTTCTCCTGGCAGCTTGTAACAACTTTTGGTTTTCCATATGCTCGAACCTATTCCAAGTCATTTCGTTTCGTCTGGTCCTTATTTTCTCCAAATCTTCTTGCAAAAGCACTTGATATGCTTGGCAGCGCAACCTCCACTAAAGAACAGCCTGGGATTAGCTGGCATAGACGAGGCCAATGTACCGAAAATGAACCTTTTTGTGTGATAACCATTGTAAGTTCTAACACCTGATTTAAAAACAATAACATCATGAGTCTCCTTTCATATTTGGAATGACATTTTTTTACAGGAAAATATTTTTGAGTGGTTCATCTCGACTTTCTTTTTGTGGCTTGCCTTGGCAATATATTTGGATAATATATTACCTGATTCAAATGGTGTGAGAAAATCGATGTTTTACTTTTTGAAGAGTTCATACTGGAGTGGGAAAGTTGGAGCTAAGGTGGAAGGTTGGTTGAGAGTCCTATTATATATTTGGCAGTGCTAATATATATATTTATTCTATGAGCAATGATTTTGTAAATTGTCATTATGTTTTGTGCATATTTTTGCAGAAGGTGGCCTATGTAGCTGTATAAGCTCCATTCCACCTACAGATTATGTTGTTCCAGATGATGAGGATGTTCTTGCAGAAGAAAGAACTGTAAAACAGCAAGTAAATGATAATAATGTTGATCCAAGTGTTGCAGTGCAGATATTTGGGCTTACAAAAACCTATCCTGGAGCTACGACAATTGGTTGTTGCAAATGCAAGCGGTCTTCTAATTATCATGCTGTCAAGGTATGATACTTCCCCGTGTTTGTAAATAATCGTTTCTAATCTATTTTCAGCATTGATCTCTTCTTTCTAGGGCATTTGGGTAAGTATAGCAAAAAATCAGCTGTTTTGCCTTCTGGGACCTAATGGAGCTGGCAAAACGACAGTTATTAATTGTCTGACTGGTATTACACCAGTTACTGGAGGAGATGGTATAGGACTATTTTCTTACATTTTCTAGGTTCCCTTTCCTATAAAAATTAATTCAAGTAATAATTACTTATTCTTGCAGCTTTGATTTATGATAATTCCGTTCAAAGTTCTGTTGGCATGTCAAATATTCGAAGGATGATAGGTGTGTGTCCCCAGGTATATTTTTTTTTTCATAATGAAGTAAATTTATTTTTTAATCACAAGGGTTAGCATATATTAATTTGTAATTTTCTTTATCATTTTTCAGTTTGATATTTTGTGGGATGCATTGACAGCACATGAACATTTGCATCTTTTTGCTAGCATTAAAGGTTTGCATCCTTCGACAATCAAATCGGTAGGTAATTTAAGGCCGTCTTTCTTTATTTTGTGCAAGAATATTCCAGAACTTCCACTTAGTGTTTGATAAAGGAATATGAAAATACTCGGATGATTTACCCTATTTTCTTCCAATTTCTGTTAGTTTAACATAAAAGAAATTAAATGATATCTTTTGAAGCTTACTTAAGGTCTATCTTCATCCATTTTCCTTAATAGTATGGTTGGTGGAAATACAGGTTAGTGAAAGGTCTTTGGCTGAGGTCAACCTTACCAGTGCCTCTAGTCAACGATCTGGAAGCTATAGCGGAGGTATGAAGCGTCGGCTTAGTGTTGCAATAGCCCTCATTGGAGATCCAAAAGTTGTTTTCTTAGACGAACCGGTATGAAATTGCAAAGTTCATTAAATATGGACACCATTTTCTTAGAAATAACACCATATTTCCACTTTTAAACTGTCTAAAGATTTCTATATTGTTTCATATTTCATGTAATGTGAACACGTTAGTTAGAGATTACAAATGAAGTTGTCACCACCATAGTGATAATGGAGGAAATCACCCCAAGGATAAGTTCTTAAGACTCAACACACTTGAGAACAAGTGATAAGAATCAAACTCTGATAAATTATTCAATTCTTGCACAAACAAAGGTCATGGTTCTTTTATAAATTCCCAAGGAAGAAGTGCTCCTTACCTAAAGGCTAAATATTACTGATGTAAACGATTAAGGGTTTTTATATAAACCATAAATAAATATAGATGATATTAAATTAAATTGAGCCCACATCATTAGATGAGCAAATAAACAAGGTAATTGATGGCGATCGATGACACGCTTGCATCTATTCCCGCAGAAGGCGGTAATTGACGACCTGGTTGGGCGATCCGAGTCCGCGGATGCGCCCGCAGGGTCGTTCCGAGCCAGTTTCATATATTAGTTTTCATTTTTATGATATATTTAGCCCCCGATCGGCCCGAACAGTTATAGACGTCCGATCGGGAGCCCTAATTTTGTTTTAGCTTTTCTCTTATAAACAGTTTCATATATTAGTTCTCAAAAAAGTTGCCCTACTGCAACTTTCCAGTCTATTTTTTCGGTGGACTCCGAAGGTGTTGCTCCCGTCCGCTTCCCCGCCTCCGACAGTACCCGCGCAGCCCTTCGCCGCCTCCGGCAGTACCCGCGCAGCCCTTCCCCGCCTCACCAGAGCCCGCAGCTTCCTCCAGCCTTCGGTAAAGCCCCGATATGTTTCTTGCCCTTCTCCTCCGCCCTCCGACAGAACGCACGGCCCTCCTCCGCCCCACCAGAGCCCGCAGCCTCCGTCCAAGCCCCGCCGCACCTTCCTCCACCTCACCTGGCCCCAACTTTCTTCGCCGGCCCCTGACCCCCCAGATCCAAGGCCCTAACTTGCCGGCCGGCCACCCTCTCCCTCCCATCCTCTCGATCTCACGGGACCTCACCCTCTCCCGCCCGTTTTCCCTACAGATCTCACTCTCCACCCTCCCAAATATCTCAAATTCGGATTTTCCTAATTACTTGCAGCCCCGTCGTGGAACCACTGTCAAGTCGGAAGCACTCCCGCCACCGTTACTCCATCCCGAAGCCGAGCTGCCACATGCATGAGCAAATCAAGGTATATGACGTGTTATATTCCTCATTTGGATGCTTGATCTTGAACTATTGTTGTGGTTGTGGATTCGTTATATGTTAACGTATTTAATTTGTGTTTTTTCTTGTGGATCTCTGCTGGCGCGCTCTAACTGAATCGCACCTCATTCGTTGTCAATTTTTAATCGGCTCATACGTTAATTGTTGCTTACTGTTGGAAAAGCCCACTTAAATTAGGCCCATTTGTATAGCATTTATTGCTCTTTTCTCTCCCCTCTTTAGTCCCACATTGTGTATAGGACTTTCCTCTCTCCTTCTCTCATCTATATATATGTACTCATTCATTGTATTTGTACCAAGTGGACATATATACAAGGTTGGCTTTCTCCATTTCTACATGGTATCAGAGCCAGGTTCCGGACTCCTGCGGACTCCCTTTCCTATCCGCCCTGCGGCCTGCGGTCTCTGCGGCCTGCGTATGTGTGTCCGCAACTCCTAGTCCAGACCGCTTCCTCTCAGTCCGCCCCCCGCCCTGCGGCCTCCCTTGTCCAGACCGCTTCTTCTCATCCCGTGGAACCACTCCTCTTCCCTCCTCTTCCTTCCTCTTCTGGCCCCTCTTTATAGCCCTCTCTCTGATCCTGTGGGGTCCACTGCTTCCCTTCGTCCGCTGCGGCCCCTTCTTGTCCGGCGCGACCTCGGCGAACTTAATCCCTAGCTCTGCGGTCTCCTTCTGTCCGCTGCGAACTCGGTATTCGCCTCCTCTTCCTGGTCTCTTTCGTCCGCCGTAAGCGCGGCGGCCTTCTGTCCGCTGCGAACTCGGTATTCGCCTCCTCTTCCTGGTCTCTTTCGTCCGCCGTAAGCGCGGCGGCCTCCTGTCCGCACTCCTCTCCTGCCTGAGACTGCTCTCCGTTCTCTTCAGGCGGCCAAGGTCTTTTCCCTGTCCGCCGCGGGCTCGCCTCTCTGCGCTCTTTCAGTCTTGCGGACTGGTCCAGCCCGCTGCAGTCTTGCGGCTTGTCCTCTCTTCTGCAGTCCGCCGCGGTTTGATCCAGTCCGCCGCGGTCTTTTCCAGTCCGCCGCGGTCTCTTCAATCCGCTGCGGCCTCTCTTAGCCCGCTCCTTGCTGAGCGTCTCTGTGCTCACCGCGGCCTCCTCCAGTCCGCCGCGGCCTCACCTAGCCCGCTCCTTGCTGAGCGTCTGTGTGCACACCGCGGCCTCCTCAGTCCGCCGCTGCCTTCTTCAGTCCGCCGCGACCTCCTCCAGCTCGCCGCGGCCTCCTCCAGCTCGTCGCGGCCTCATCCAGTCCGCTGTCTTTCTGCTTCCTCTCCTCCAGGTCGGCCCCATGTCTACATCTGCGGATTCTGTCGGCACGGCAGTTCCTCCTCCTGAACGCCCGGCCTCTCTCCAGGAAGTTCGCGACGAGCTTCGGATCACCACAATTTCTCTCACCGGCAAGAAGAACTTTGTGGAATGGGCACACTCGGTTCGCCGTGTCCTTCAGTCAAAGGGGTTCCTTCATCACTTGACTCAGACCGTTATTGGTATCCCTACTGAGGAATGGTTACGCAATGATGGTCGTGTGCAGACTTGGTTTCTCAACTCTCTTGATGGCGAATCTTATCGCCTGGCCATGTATCATGAGACGGCCAAAGGCATGTGGGACGAGCTCCACACCCTCTACTCTGGCAAGGATAGTCTCCACCATCTATATGACATCATCACTGCTCTCCAGGCCCTTGATAGCAGTGGCGCAACTGACCTGACGTCCTTTGTTGCTCAGGCCCGGTCTCTGGTTGAGGCTTGGATCCACCATCAGCCTCCAACTTTGGATCTTGCTGCTCAACGTACCCAAAAGGAAGCTGTGGGTATCGCCATGATGATGGCCCGGGTACCACCTCATCTTCACAGTGTCCGTGCTCACATCCTCTCCTCTACCGTTACACCATCTCTTTTCGATGTGTGCTCCATGCTTCTCAAAGTCTCCCCGCCTCCGGATGTGCCCGGACTTCCTTCTCCGGCCCTTGTTCAACAGGCACCAGCTCCCTTATTGCCTCTTCCCTTTTCTGCCCGTGGTGGCCGCTCTGACTCTCGCGGCCGGGGTCGCGGTGGCCGGTCTAGGCCTAAGTGCTCGTTCTGCGGTAAAGATGGACATCTTGAGGCCACATGCTATCGCAAACATGGCCGACCTCCTCGTCCACAAGCCTCTGCTGCTACTACCGACTCTGCTTCACCTCGTACTGATCTCGACGAAGTTCGTCTTCAGCTCCAACATCTTCATGGCCTGCTCAGCCGTCCGCCTGCCTCGGTTGCCTCTGCTGCTTCTATCTCCAATGAAGGTATCGCTTGCCTCTCCTCTGGCACGCGCTGGATCCTTGATTCTGGTGTCACTCATCATATCACCTCTGTTAGGCCACCTCAGTACTTGTCTTTACCTCACCCGAAGTACATTACTGTCGCTAATGTGGCATCGGTTCCAGTCTCTGGATGTGCTGATATTTCACTCACCTCTTCTCTCCTCCTGCGCTCGGCTTTACATGTTCCGGGCTCTCCTTTCAATTTACTGTCTGTTGGTCGCCTTACTACTGATTCTAATTACTCCGTGACATTTACTTCTTTTTTTCTCATACAGGATCAACAGACGCGGACTATCATTGGTAGAGGACGGCTGCAGAATGGGCTCTATCTTCTTGACGACTCTCCCACTGTCCTCGCATCTATCTCCTCTTCGGATTGGCATCGCCGTCTGGGACATGCTCCTCTTCCAGTCCTCCGGAAGGCTCTTCCTGATGTTACTCTCCCTGCTTTTCGCTGCGACACATGTATTTTGGGCAAACAGCCCCGTTCATCATTCCCTCCTCATTGTACTCGGAGCTCCGCTCCTTTTATTTTAGTACACTCCGATATATGGGGTCCGTACAAATTTACTAGTATTTCTGGCTATCGCTATTTTCTTACTTTTATTGATGATTACTCTCGCATGACGTGGTTATATCTCCTTCGGGATCGCTCTGAACTTCCCCGCGTATTCTGGGCTTTCATACTTGAGACTCGCACTCAGTTCTCTGCGCCTATTCGCACTATTCGTACTGACAATGCGCGGGAGTACACCAGCCATACCTATGCCACTCTCTGCTCTGAGTTCGACATTTTTCACCAAACCTCATGTCCATACACTCCACAACAGAATGGTGTCGCCGAGCGCAAGAATCGACACCTTCTTGATGTCGCTCGCTCCCTTATGCTTCAAATGCAGGTTCCCAAACCGTACTGGAACTACGCACTCTCCACGGCTTGCTTTCTCATCAACCGCCTCCCGTCTTCCGTCCTCCAGTATGCTACTCCCTTCAGCCTCCTCTTTCCCACAACTCCGCCTTTTTCCGTTCCTCCACGGGTGTTTGGGTGTACCTGCTACGTTCACCACCTCGGTCCCTCCACGGACAAATTGGACCCTCGTGCCACCAAGCATATCTTTGTGGGGTACTCGCGCACTCAGAAGGGTTATGTATGTTATTCGTCTATTACCCGCAAGGTTACTGTCTCGGCTGACGTGACTTTTCGTGAAGATATTCCATTCTTCCCTGCTCCAGATATCGCTCTGAGTCTAGCTCCCGTCGTTCGTCCTGTCATTCCTGCTCCTCACTCTTCATCCTCTCTCCCTTTCATACCTCCGGTCCGTCCACCACCACCGGTTATCCGGGTCTATTCTCGTCGCTCTCCTCATCCCGTGTCCCCTCTGCAGTCGGCTTCGCCCTCTGGTGCTCTGCTCCCTGCTGCTCCGGCTCCCGTCTCTACCGCTCATCCACTGGCGAACTCCGTCTCTCTCCATCGCCTCTCCCCCTCTCTTCTTCACTTTGCCACATCATTATCCTCTGTTTCGGTCCCTAACTCTTTGCAGGAGGCGCTTCACCATCCTGGCTGGCGGGCTGCCATGGACGAAGAAATGACGGCCCTCTGGGCCAACCAGACCTGGGTCTTGGTTCCCTTACCTCCCGGTCAGCACCCTGTTAGGTGTAAATGGGTGTTCGTCATCAAGCATGCTCCGGATGGAACTGTTGCCCGACTGAAGGCCCGTCTTGTGGCCCGTGGCTTCACACAACAGGCGGGCCTCGACTATGAGGAAACCTTCTCTCCGGTGGCCAAGCTTAACACTGTCCGCGTTCTTCTCTCCGTCGCGGTGCACCGCCGCTGGCCCCTTCATCAGCTTGATATCAAGAACGCCTTTTTGAACGGCGACCTTCAGGAAACAGTCGAAGTTTCCGGTGTTTCATGAGCGCACAAAACATATCGAAAAGAATCCGGTGTTTCATGAGCGCACAAAACATATCGAAGTTGACTGTCACTTTGTTCGTGAGAAGGTTCAATTGAAGAAACTTGAATTGAAGCATGTTCCAGGAACTGATCAAGTTGCCGACATCCTCACAAAGGCCTTATCAAGTACTCTGTTCTACCAGTGTCTGTCCAAGCTGGGTGCATATGACCTATACGCTCCAGCTTGCGGGGGAGTGTTGGAAAAGCCCACTTAAATTAGGCCCATTTGTATAGCATTTATTGCTCTTTTCTCTCCCCTCTTTAGTCCCACATTGTGTATAGGACTTTCCTCTCTCCTTCTCTCATCTATATATATGTACTCATTCATTGTATTTGTACCAAGTGGACATATATACAAGGTTGGCTTTCTCCATTTCTACACTTACAATTGTGAATGTCGAGCTCTTAGCCTTTTGTTAAGATTTTATTACTTGCTAGTCAATCTTTACTTGGATTGTTCTCGTGTTAGCACGTGCACTGCACATATGTCTTATACTCATTATTTCTCATTTTATTGTCCTTTCATTTTAGCCGGTCTATCACTGCATCATTTGGTATCAGAGCAGGCTCGAGTACATGACACGATTTGATGAGTTGGTAGTGAGGAGTGGCATTTTGGAGGAGCCTATTGCGACCGCTTCCTGATTTAGAGCGGGACTTCGAGCTGAGATTCGGAGAGAGCTTATACCCCACCGCATAGAGACGGTCAAGCAGATGTTCCAACTCGCACTCGAGTATGAGAGCTACCTGCGCCTCGCAGGATCGGCAGACCACACACCGCTCTGACGCCACCACCCGCGTCACCTCAGATGCGAAGGGAAAGGCTATCGTTCCGACCGCTCCTAGACCCAGACAGTGTTATCGATGCTCGGGCAGGGGGCACGTTGCTGCTCAGTGCCCTACGAGGAACCTGCCGATGGAGGACGACGGTGAGGCGGATGCTGAAGTTGACGATGCTGTAGTGGAAGAAATTACCGCGGGGGTCGAGGACGGTTGGGAGAGCGACGCGGAGAGATCGTTAGAGTTGGGAGTCATCCGTCGCCTCCTTCACACCCCCCGTGCTGAGGAATATTGGCGACGTATCTCGATATTCTACACTTATTTTCAGTGTGCGGGCGGCCCCTGCAAGCTCGCCATAGACAGCGGTAGTTGCGTGAACATCGTAGCGAAGAAGGGCTTAGAGAGGATGCAACTTTCCGCCGAACCCCACCAGCATCCTTACCGTGTCCACTTGGTGGACAAGTCAGTCATTCAGGTCACGCAGAGATGTCTTGTGCCGATCCGCCTAGCGTCCATAGAGGACAAGGTTTGGTGCTATGTCATCCCGATGGACGTCGCACATGTTCTTCTGGGCCGCCCCTGGCTTTACGATTGCGACACCACGTGTTATGGCCGTTCCAACACGTGTGTCTTCTTTGACAAGGGACGAAAGATCACCCTCACTCTGACCCAGCCCAGGGATCCCTCCAAGGGCCAAGTCGAGTCATCCATTGGTGCTGGGTTAACTAGGCCTTTGCACATCCTGAGGAGGGGCGATTTTCTTCGTGAGAGTTTAGACTCAGGAGTTATGTTCGTCGTGGCCGCCGCCTTAGCATCTGATGCCACCATGGATGTGGAGAGTGTGGATCCGTACATTCGGCGCCTACTGGCCGAATACATTGACATCATGCCTGAGGAGTTCCCCGATGAGCTACCCCCCTATGAGGGATATCCAACATGCGATTGATTTTGTCTCGGGGGCATCTTTGCCCAACCTGGCCCACTATCGCCTGAACCCGACAGAGCATGCCGAGCTGAAGCGGCAGGTTGACGATCTTCTTAGGAAGAACTTTATTCGGGAAAGTTTGAGCCCGTGTGCCGTTCCTGCCCTCCTTACCCCTAAGAAGGACGAGAGTTAGCGCATGTGCATCGATAGTCGGGCCATCAATAAGATCACTGTGAAATATTGTTTTCTGATTCCCTGTCTCGACGACCTCCTAAATGTGATGGTTGGTGCCCAAATATTTTTGAAGATTGACCTACAGAACGGATACCACCAGATCTGGGCGCTAGAGAGTGACGAGTGCATGACGGCCTTCAAGACGAAGGATGGTCTGTATGAGTGTTTGGTTATGCCGTTCGGACTATCGAACGTGATGAGCACGTTCATGAGGGTGATGACGCAAATCCTACGACCCTACATGGTAACATGGGCAAGTTTCTTGTGGTTTATTTTGACGATATACTGATCTTTAGCCAGGACCGCACAGAGCACCCGGGCCACAGATCTCCTTCAGAAGGAGCATTTGTACATCAATTTGAAGAAGTGCTCATTCTTGACGTCTTCGATACATTTCCTAGTATACATAGTCTCGCAGTCCGACATCTCTGTTGACCCCGAAAAGGTCAAATCTATTCGCGAGTGGCCTGTCCCGACCAATATCCACGAGGCCCAGATCTTTTACGGTCTTGCTGCCTTTTACCGAAGGTTTGTTCGGGGGTTTAGTTCGATCATGGCCCTTATTACGAGCTGCCTCCGCAAGGGGGATTTCGCCTGGACTGCTGCAGCCACCAGAGCGTTTGAGAACATTAAGCAAAAGCTAGCGACTGCTCTCGTATTGCACCTTCCTAATTTTTCTAAGGCTTTCGAGGTGGCGTGTGATGCGTCTGGGGTAGGCATTGGAGGAGTACTAAGCCAGGAGGGTCATCCAGTTGCTTACTTTAGTGAGAAACTGAATGACGCCCGACAAAAATACTCCAATTATGACCGGGAATTCTACGTTGTTGTACAGGCGCTCCGACATTGGCGCCACTATCTCCTACACAAGGAGTTTGTCCTGTACTCTGATCATCAGGCCCTGCGATACCGGGATTCGTAGAAGAAGTTAGGATACCGACACACGAAGTGGGTAGAGTTCATGCATGAGTACCACTACGTTCTCAAACACCGCGCTGGTGTTGAGAACAAGCTGACCGATGCGTTGAGTCGCCGGGTCACCATCCTCCACACCATGAGCGCGCGAGTTGAGGGATTTGAGTGTGTCCGCCAGGACTACCCCGAGTGCCCTGATTTTGGCGATATCTTCTCCGCCTTATCTAAGGACCCACCTGAGCCTCGCAAGGGTTTATCATTTCTGAGGGCTACCTGTTCTTTGGGTCGCGCCTTTGTATACCTCATACCTCCCTTTGGGATTTTCTCATCTGGGAGCTTCACGCGGGCGAAGCCGCGGGGCACTTTGATCGTTATAAGATGATTGCGTTAGTTGAGGATCGCTTTTTCTGGCCTGGCCTGAAGAGGTACGTCACACGGGTCGTCTGACACTACCGAATCCACCAGACGTCGAAAGGGACTCGACAGCCCACAGACATTTACACCCCGTTGCTTATTCCTATCAGCCCTGGGCGAACATTAGTTTAGACTTCGTAATTGGACTCCCCTGCACACTGCGGAAGTTCGATTCGGTCTTTGTCGTCGTGGACCGCTTCTCGAAGATGACTCACTTCATTCCTTGTTATAGGACGTACGATGCCCCCCACATGGCAGCCCTGTTCTTCAAGGAGGTATTCAAGTACCACGGGCTGCCCACTTCTATTGTCTCCGATCGTGACATTCGTTTCATGAGTTATTTTTGGAAGACGTTGTGGAAGAAGACCGGCACGACACTGAAGTTCTCCACCACCTACCACCCACAGACGGATGGGCAGACTGAAGTTGTCAACCGAAGCCTTGCTACCCTGTTGTGTTGCCTAGTTCGGGATAGTCTGGCCACCTGGGATTCGGTCCTGCCTATTGCAGAGTTTGCATTCAATAGTTTGGTCAATAGGACCACGGGTATGAGTCCATTCCATGTCATATTAGGTTACGAGCCTAGGAAACCCGTTGACCTAGTTGACGTCCCGTTAGGAGCCCGGCCTAGTGAGTCTGCCGAGTCATTCATTCAGCATATACACACACTACATGAGACAGTCCGGAGAAGGATTGCGACTAGTAATGAAAACCACAAGGCTCAGGCCGATCTGCACAGGAGGGAGCAAACATTTGATGTCGGGGAGCAGGTTTTGATACGCCTTCGACCTGGGAGGCTCCCCCAGGGGGCTGCAAAAAAGTTAAGTGCTCGTCGGATGGGCCCTTACACAGTCACTCGACGGATTAGTACGAACGCGTATGAAGTTGACATGCCGCCAACAATGGGGATTCACCGGGTGTTCCATGTAGAGGATCTGACCCCATACTATGAGGAGTGAGTGTACGTGGATCCCTTATCTCCACCTACCCCTGAGCCCCAGTTTGACCCTCACCCCTCCAGTGCACCTACGCCCACTTCGCCCAGGCAGTCGCGGACGGTTGAGCACCGCTCGGAGGACCCCACTTTACAGCCGACAGTTCCAGTGACACCGCGATCAGACAGAGATACATTGCTACGACAAACTCCTACGCCTATCAGAGATACCCTACACATTGTTGGTCATGACTTCACGACTATGGGCGGTTCGGTGGTCCTGCGTTACTTGGTCCGTTGGTCTACCCGCCCGACGTCAGACGACACTTGGATTGCTGCCGAGGATCTCGAGAGGCTCGCCCCAGACTTACGCCGAGAGTACGACCATCTTCACTCACCGGAGATTAGTGCTTTCAAGTCGGGGGGAGTTGATGGCGATCGACAACACACTCGCGTCTATTCCTGCAGGAGGCGGTGATTGTCGACCTGGTTGGACGATCCGAGTCCGCGGATGGGCCCGGAGGGTCGTTCCGAGCCAGTTTCATATATTAATTTTCATTTTTTTATGATATATTTAGCCCCCGATCGGCCCGATTAGTTATAGTCGTCCGATCGGGAGCCCTAATTTTGTTTTAGCTTCTCTTATAAACATGCTTGTTGGTGGCCGGCCCTGGGATCAAAAACGTTGCCCTACTGCAACTCTCCGGTCTATTTCTTCGGTGGACTCCGATGGTGTTGCTCCCGTCCACTTCCCCGCCTCCGACAGTACCCGCGCAGCCCTTCCCCTCCTCCGGCAGTACCCGCGCAGCCCTTCCCCGCCTCACCAGAGCCCGCAGCTTCCTCCAGCCTTCGGTAAAGCCCCGATCTGCTTCTTCCCCTTCTCCTCTTCCCTCCGACAAAACCGCACGGCCCCTCCACCACCCCACCAGAGCCCGCAGCCTCCGTCCAAGCCCCGCCACACCTTCCTCCACCTCACCTGGCCCCAGCTTCCTTTGCCGGCCCCTGACCCCCCCCCCCCGATCCACGACCCTAACTTGTCGGTCGGCCACCCTCTCCCTCCCATCCTCCCGATCTCACGGGACATGCAATGATGGATTCAAAAATAGTTTCATTAATTGAATTCATATACAAGTTTATTATAGATTTTCATAGAGTAAATTTGTTTATTACAGACTGAAGGTCTGGTGGATGCATAATCTCTATTCTGTGTAGAGCTCGGGATTAAAATATGAAATTGCACTAGTAATTTTTAATACCCTTAGATCTTGATCGAGGTGTTAGCCTTTTTTAAGATCAACTTCCCTCTGATTCCATTTGAAAGGCAGAGTATGATTCTAAGAATTACTCTACAGGGAGGGCGGGGGTAAATAGAGTATTTAAATTTTCTTTTCAAATTTAATCATTCATTGCACATCCACAAATTATTTGGTTTGTTAATTATTATGCTGCAAAAAAGTAATCAAGATAAACAAACAAAACAACTAAGAGCTATGCAATTCAGAAAACACTGAGTTTTTATATTGGTTTCCCAAATTTGGGTACGTCCCCTCTTCTACCCCTTGATAGCCTATCCACTATAAGTAGTGATGAGTTTTTTGATAAGGAGACTCTTAGAATCAATTACAATTGAATCTTTTGATATGGAGATTCAAAGAACCACAAGAGATTTTGATAAAGTCTCTCAAACCAGTAGTCTGTTGATAAGATGGTTGAATCAAACAAGAATCCTTTTGATAAGGAGGATTAAAACCAATCGGAGAGTGTTTTGATAAGGTCAACTTAAAATGACCCTTAGATCCTTTTGATAAGGTGAATAAAAAACCATTGAAAGAGCCTTTTGATAAGGTAGACTTAAAACCGCATCCAGATCCTTTTGGTAAGGAGGTTCAAAACCAACAACGAATCTTTAGGAAGATAGATTCTATGAACTCTTTCAGAAGATAATAGACAAGATAGAATTAGTTGTTTTTTTATCTTCAACAGGTTCCTGAAGATTTGATTCTTTTATCAGCACTGAGTAAGACAGAGAAATAGTTGACGAGTTTTCTTAATGAATCATATTCAATAGGCAGAATGTTAAATCTGTTGTGAAATTATATTCGATAAATTTTCTTGTGAATTCTTCTTGATTAATAGTCTTTTGATAGAGAGATGACCTAGATAACTGATGATCGGCTCCTTGAAACTTGCAAGGGGGAGGGAAGAAGAAAGAATTAGATCAGAGAGCGAGCGAGAGAGAAATCTTATATTTTCTTTTGCACAATCACTTTGCTTTATTCTGTGACAGTTATCTCAGAATAAGAAGGTTCATTTGTAGATGTTGAAGAATACCAAAATATTGAGAAATATTAAAAAAAATTTAATATCTCCCAAAACTTACATCAATACAAGTATTTGTATTGATATATAAGGAGAGGAGGGAAATTTAACATGTGAGACTAATACATAAGGAGGAAGAGGGCCTTTATAAATCTTTCTTCTAACACTCCCCCCCCCATGCAAGCTGGAGCGTACAAATCATAAACACATAGTTGGAACAAGAATTGATAATATAACATACGTGGTAAGGCCTTAGTGAGAAGATCAGCAACTTGATCAGCAGCCAAAACATGTTTCAATTCTAGCTTCTTCATTTGAACTTTTTCCCAAATGAAGTAGCAGTTAACTTCAATGTGTTAGGTCTGCTCATGGAAAACTGGATTCTTAGCAATGTGTATAGCTGTCTGACTGTCACAAAATAAAGTATATGGTAATGAAAGCTTGGCTCTCAAATCATCTACAAGACAAATCATAAACACCTAGTTGGAACAAGAACTGATAATATAACATACGTGGTAAGACCTTAGTGAGAAGATCAGCAACTTGATCAGCAGCCAGAACATGTTTCAATTCTAGCTTCTTCATTTGAACTTTTTTCCGAATTAAGTAGCAGTTAACTTCAATGTGTTTGGTCTGCTCATGGAAAATTGGATTCTTAACAATGTGTATAGCTGTCCGACTGTCACAAAATAAAGTATATGGTAATGAAAGCTTGGCTCTCAAATCATCTACGAGACTTTCTAACCACATAAGCTCAGATACAACATATGTCATCGAATAATACTTTGTTTCGGCCGAAGAGCGAGCAACCAAAGATTGTTTCTTGTTGCGTTAGGTAATAAGGTGTCCTCCGAAGTAAGTACAGAATCCACTTGTGGAACTTCGATCATCCAAGAAACCCACATAATCAACATTTGAATAAGCAACAAACGCTGAAGTAGAAGCGGAAGAGGTTTTGTATACAATCCCTTGTACAAGGGTCGTCTTCAGATATCTTAGGATGTGCTCGACAACCTGGAGGTGATACATCCGTGGAGAATGCATGAATCGGCTGACAACACCAACAACAAATGAGATATTTGATTTGGTCTTATAACTGTAAGATAAATCAAATTTCCTATAAGACGTCGATAGTACTCTGGATTTGGAAGAAGTAGATCGGTGTCGGAGGCATGCGCACAGAGCTTGTGATTGACATCCATAGGAGTATCAATAGACTTGCATCAAGAATAACCAACATCATGAAGAAGATCAGGACAATACTTTCGTTGGGATATAACAAGGCCATCAGGACGTCTTGCAACCTCTAGACCAAGTACCGAAGATTCCCCAAATCTTTAGTTTGAAAATCTGAATTCAAGTGTTGCTTGATCATTTGTATTCCTTTGGAATCATCTCTCGTGATTAGAATGTCATCGACATAAACTAAGAGCAGGATTGTCTATTGTTTGATGACGAGTAAAGAGGGAGAAGTCCGTCGAGCTCCAAGTAAATCCAACATCACAAACAAGCTTACTGAATTTGTCAAACCATGCCCGAGGAGACTGTTTGAGACCATAAATCGATTTCCTGAGGTGACAAACAAGTGACTCTCTCGTGGTCTCAAACCCGGGAGGCTGATGCATGTAGACAGTTTCTTGAAGGTCGTTATTGAGAAAGACATTCTTGATATCTAATTGATGTAATGGCCACTGACAATGTGCAACCAAGGAAATTAAGACACAAACGGTGTTCAACTTGACAACGAGAGAAAATGTCTCATCATAATCAAGGTCTTATTGCTGAGTAAACCCACAAGCCACAAGATGAGCTTTGAGACGGTCAATTGTCCTATCAGGAACATGTTTTATCGTGAAGTCTCATTTACATCCAACGCAAGTCTGTCCCGGAGGGAGAGAAACCAGTTCCCAGGCTTGATTAGCTCAGAGGGAAGTCATTTCCTCATCCATGGCCGCACGCCACCCCTGATGTTGGAGAGCCTCCTGCACAGAGTTAGGTATAGAGATGGAGGATAAAGAAGTTGCAAATTTGAGAAACGCCGGTGAAAGACGATGCAAGGATACATAATTTGCCAGGGGGTAAGACATGGAGATAGGAGTCGGATCAGCAGGCCGCGAGGTACCAGAGGTAATAGGCGACTGTTGAGGGGCGCCAAAGCGAGGAAGACGGCGAGTGTAAATACGAAGAAGGGGTGGTTTGTTTGGTATAGGAACTGGAGGAGTGGTGGGAGAGGAGAAGTGATAGGGGCGACTGGATGTGGCAATAACAGGGGTGGAATAAGGGAGGAATGAGGAAAGACAAAGGGTTGATCTTCCAGAAATGTAACATCAGTAGACACAACCCTACGATCAGTGGGAGAGTAGCACATATATCCTTTCTGAGCACAGGAGTAACCAACTAACATATATTTGGTAGCCCGAGGAGCATGCTTGTCAGTGAAGGTCCATGATTATAGACATAATAGGTACATCCAAATACCCGAGGTGAGAGAGAGAAGGGCGGTGTGGAGGGAAAGAGAAGATTAAACAGAGTGATAGTTGAGAATGGAGGAGGACAGACGATTGATGAAATAACATACTGTAGAAACTGCAAAGTGTCATTAAGCCTTGAGAAGTCACATTTGAAACATGAGGGAGCGATCAACATCAAGATGTCTATTTTTGTGCTCAGTCACATCATTCTATTGGGGGGTATAAGCACAAGAGGTATGATGGATGATCTCAAACTCAGTACAGAGATCATCAAACGCATGACTGGTGTATTCACGAGCATTGTCTGTATTAATAGTTTTAATTGTGCTGGAAAATTGAGTACGAGTCTTAATAATAAAGTCTTAAAAGACACGAGTTAGATCTGAGTGATCACGAAGTAAGTATAGCCACGTCATACGAGAATAATCATCAATAAAAGTAACTAGAAAGACTAACAATTTTATACGGTCCCCAAACATCCGAATGCACTAAATCAAAAGGAGCATCGCTCCGAGTACAGTGAGAAGGAAAGGAAGAACGATGATGTTTTTAAAAAATACATGATTCATATGTAAATACTAGTAGAGGTAGGTCATGAAGAGCCTTCTTGAGAATCAAAAGAGGAGCATGCCCAAGACACTGATGCCACTCTTCAGAGGTGACAGATGAGAGAATGGTGGGAGAAACGTCCGGAAGGTAGAGCTCATTGCACAGTCGTCCTTTACCAATGATATTCTGCGACCGTTAATCCTGCATTACAAAAGAAGAAGACGTGAAGGTCACAGAGCAGTCAAGAACTTCAGTAAGACGACTAACAAAAAGTTGATTGAAAGGGGAGCTCGGGACATGAAGAACAGAGCAAAGAGAGATAGAGGGGCTGAGAGGCATTTCAGCAGTGACGGAGACAGGAGCGGTGTCACCATTGGACACTATGATAAACTTGAGATGTGGAGATGCCAAGTACTGAGGATCTCTTCCGCGTACTTCCTCTATGAGATGAAGATCCCGTCTTCACTCTGCTTCACCTCTACTCCCAGAAAATAGTTGAGCTCACCAAGGTCCGTCATCTCGAACTCCTTCTTCATGGTTCTCTTGAACTCCTCAAACATTACGGGGTTGTTGTCGGTGAAGATCATGTCGTCTACATATAGACATATGATCATCATGTCTCCACCCTTCTCCACCTTGGTGTATAAAGCATACTCATAGGGGCACTTCTTATAACCGTGCTTCTGGAGGTAGGCATCAATCCTCTCATTCCAGGCACGAGCTCCATGCTTCAAACCGTACAGAGCCTTGTCCAGCTTGCATACTTTCCTCTCCTGCCCCTTCACCACATAACCTGGAGGCTGCTCGATGTGCACATCCTCCTCTAGATAGCCATTCAGGTAGGCCGATACCACATCCATTTGCATGATCTTCCATCCATGATGGGCAGCCAGAGCAATGATCAATCGAATGGTATCTATCTGCGAAGTAATATGGTGAGTGGCACCAGTGTCCACAATCCAACATGGACTATGAGAGAGACAAGCGATACCTTCATTAGAGATAGAGACAACAGAGCTAGACGGACGATTGAGTAACCCATGAAGATGCTGGAGCTGGAGGCGCATAGCTTCAATATTGGCGCGAGTGGCAGAAAATGTGTCAGCAACGATGGTGACATTAGGCGGAGGAGGTAGACCATGATTACGATAACAAGTTACCTCAAGATGTTCATCCTTGTCACAATGAGTACACTTGAATTTTTCCCTGTCGCGGCGACCCCTCCCTCGGTAGTCGGTGCGACCTCCTCGGGTAGATGGAGGAGGGGGTGAGAAACAGCTGAGTGCTGGAGAAGAGCCGGAGAGGGAGGCCCGAGAGCATCTGGGGATGGAGTCACCTTCAACAACATTGAGCAAACATCGTAGAGAGAGGGAATACTCGAGGAGAGTATATGAGCCCGAACACTATGAAGATGAGGTGGAACCCGAGCCATCATCATGGCAATACCAACGACTTCTTTTTGAGCACGTTGCGTAGCAAGATCAGTAGTAGGAAGTTGATGCTGAATCCATGCCTCAATCAAAGTTTTGGACCACGCAACAAAGGAGTTTAAGTCGTAAACACCTCCTGAGTCGAGAGATTGAAGATCCGTGATGATGTCAAACAGATGTTGAAGACTGCCCTTGCCAAAATAGAGGGAATGAAGTTCATCCCACATAGCCTTGACCATCTCATGATACATGGTCATACGATAAGGTTCACCATCCAGGGATTTTAGGAGTCATGTCTGAATATGACCATCATCACAAAGCCAGTCGCCAGTGGGAGCAGAAGGGGTGTCCTTGGTTACATGATTCAAAAGACCCTTAGTCTGAAGAACACGATTGACGGAATGCACCCACTCAACAAAAAATTTCTTCCTACTAACAGAAGTAGTTGTGTTTTGCAGCTCATCACGGACTTCGGGAATCGGTATCGCAACATGGGCAAGAAGGGAAGGCGCATCATAGGACTCCATGGAGCTCATAGACGGCTAGAGCGAACAAAGAAAACTTGCGAGAAGCAGCTGGACTTGCGGCTAGATAGGGGAGACTTGCGGGTAGGAGCTGTAACAGTCGTACTTGCGGCTAGCCAGGAGAGAAGTGCGGCTAGACGGGAGGGCGAACTAGCACAGAACCGGGGCGGAAAGGAGATGTAGCGGCTGAAGCAACACCCTGGTGCGGCTAGACACAATGTCGGCCACGACTAGTCAGGAAGAGCTGCGGCAAGACAGACACGAGTTACGGTGCTGGCAGATACCAGGTAGAAGCTGCGAGCTTAGCAGCTGGCGACAAAGAGCTTGCAGAGGAGAAAAGAACGCAGCAATCAGGAGGCAGGTGAACCGATAAGGGCAAGCAACCACGCGCTCAAAGAGAGGACTGCGAGCGAACAGAGCAGCGAACATGGGCAGCAGTCAGAAAGAGCTGTGGCAAGGCGCGACTACAACGAGCAAGAGGGATGCACATCGAGCAAAAGGGGAAGCTGCGACAAGGCGTGACTGATCGCGGAAGAAGCACGCAAGCGGGACCCACTGGCAATAAGCTATAAAAGTAGGGGGGCGAGGCGCGGGGATAGAGAAAGCAGCGGAGCAGATCAAAGAAGAGGATGCGGTTAGAATTAGGCTAACCGCCCAACATGGCGAGAGAGGGTCCCGTAAGAGGAAAACAAAGGACCATATAGCTTTGATACTATGTTGAAGAATACCAGAATATTGAGAAATAAATTAAAATTTTATTAATCTCCCAAAAATTACATCAATACAAGTATTTGTACATTAATATATAGGAAGAGAAAGAGAGAAAGCAATCCCAATCTATGTGAGACTAATACATAAGCAGGAAGAGGGCCCTAGATAAGCCTTTCTTTGGGCCTTTACAAATCTTTCTTCTAACAATAGATATAGTTTGTCGACAATATTCCCTTGCCAGATTTACTTCAAAGAGAATAATAGCCTTCCATAATCAAAGATCAATGGCTATACTCAGACCTGATTTATTGTCTAATTTGTTTGTGCTTAATTCCAATTTGCTCTGCATGGATGTCGACTCGAGACTTCTTGAATTCTAACTTGGAAGCAGACGTATATTGAGGTTGAGTAGACAAGAGAATATCTCAATATATGCTTGTGCTCTGACTTCTATAGAACTCGAGCTCTAAGTAGTTGTATTATAGGTAATGTAGAAATTCCCCTATATGGCTTATTAGATATCAAAGGAAGTGGGAGAAGAATCGCCCAAGATTGTTGTTGTTCTTCATAAGCCCTTCTCTAGATTGATCCTTGAATCTTCAATCTTCCTATGAATCGATTGGAGTTGGAGGTTGGGAGACCTTGATGTCTCTGAGACGGCTAGGACGATCTCTTCTTTGAAAAATCTCGTGATCAATAATAAATTCCAAGTGAATAAGATGATATTTAAGTTCCTTGGGAGCTACCGTCGACGGTTGGTGCTACTGTCAAGAGGTAGCGTTGAATTTTGAATATCCCACGTTTGTTTTGATCATCGGCTCGACGGAGGTTTCCATATGTAGTTTCTGCTACCGCGGGATGATAGATGCTACCGCAGGGCGGTAGTAAATTTTAATTTCCCCCGCTCCTTTCTCCTTTGTGCAACAAGGTTTCTATATGAAGCTTTGTGCTAACATTGGGTGATCGCCACTACCGTCGGGCGATAGTTTCCTTTGGAATGCATTGTCCAAAAGTCCATATTATTAGCGTTATTGTTAGTGAGAGTGGCATTGATATTTATTGATGACTGTCTAGGTTGCCTCGTATATGTCCATGGACTCCTCTAGGTGCTCTTCTGAGCTATCACTGTTGTGCGATAGTGGCTATCACTGACGGTAACTGTTAAACCACCACACTCATTTTTCATTTCAAAACTCAGGTCAAAGATAGGAGAGACACGGGGGGCCTATTATAAGCATGAGTGGACCGTCTGGGTAGGCGGTGTGAGACTAATCTTGGCATGCCTTTTTTGGTTCATGCTGGACCGTCCAACAGTAACACCTTTTAGTGCCTTTCATGAATTTTCTCTAGGAAGCCCCAGAAATCTCCAAGTCTGCAGTTGATCGTTAGCAGCAGGTCGACGTACTTCGAGTACTAATGTGTGCGATACCATCTACCGTTGGCGGTAGGTACATATTTCTGTACTTTGTTGTTTAATTTCACCGTCTTGTTCCTCATCAGTCATCATTCATTACTTGTAACAATTATTATTCTTGAACCTGCACATCACTTGTAAAAATAGATTAGATACTTATGATGATTTATTATTCTCAAACCAACAGTGTCAAATCATTTTCCAGTAGAACATATTTACAATTAACCAGGCTTTCTCAAGAGACTTGAAATTCATTCTTAGGCGGAAATGGGCCGAAGGACAACAGAGCTTCCAGCTAAAACGATGGCAGATTTTTCTGTCTTTTGTTATGAAATCATTTCACATTTTATATGATTGCATGAGTTGTAAATTGATAATATATCTTCTTGATAAACAGGAAACATGTTCATACTTCTGAAGGACCTTTTTTTATTTTTTATTTTCTATTTATACTTCCATGAACGATTTAAAGTTTGATTGTATCAGACTAAAAAAATGTTTGATTTAAAGTTTTTTTTTTATTTTTGTATCAGACTACTGGTATGGATCCTATCAGCAGAAGACATGTATGGGATATTATTGAAAATGCAAAAAAGGGACGAGCTATTGTCTTGACAACCCATTCTATGGAGGAAGCTGATATATTGAGTGACCGCATCGCCATCATGGCAAAGGGAAGGTTGAGGTGTATTGGAACCTCTTTAAGATTGAAGTCAAAATTTGGAACTGGTTATATTGCTAATATTAGTTTTACTGGGAGCACTCCTGGGCAAATTCCTCATACTGATGCAGAACTGGAAACCACACATGTGCCTAAAGCTCAGCATGTGAAGCTGTTTTTCAAAAACGTAAGTTAGAAATGAAGTTAATGTAATGATAAATTCTCTTCAAGCATTTCTCTAACATAAACTTCCAAATTGAAGCATCTAGATGTAGAGCCGAAAGAGGAACGCAAGTCATTTTTGACATTTGTCATCCCTCATGATAAAGAAAAGCTGTTGCCAGTAAGCTATCTCTTATATTTTGGATGAAATCCATGAAGTCTGCATATTATATAATTTCTGAACTGAATTAGAATCTCAAAAGTTTGTTCTCATCAATTAGGACTTTTTTGCTGAGCTTCAAAATAGAGAGGATGAATTTGGTATCTCAGACATTCAACTTGGTCTCACCACACTTGAAGAGGTATTTATGAATATTGCAAAGCAGGCCGAGATTGAAAGTGTATCAGCTGGAGGGAACATGGTTATGCTAAGCTTACCATCTGGTCTTTCAGTTCAGGTAGTTTACTTTGAGTCTCAATTTTACCATGTTGGAACAATTTAGTGCTCATTTGATTTCTCGTTGATAGAAAAAAGTTTTAGATAACATGATAATGCTTTCTCTCATTTTGAAACATGGCGGAGTGAGGAGGTAAAAATGTTAAGGGGAAAAAACTATTTTTCTAAATGGTGAAAAAGTCTGAATACTATTGAGAGCTTTTGTAGTAGTTAGCGCACATAAGATATATCTTTTTGTTTAGTGATATCATATACTTGGTACTAAGGAAGGAGAAAATGATGCATGCTGAATAGCTAAATATGAAAGACGAGATCTATAGACTTCGATCGCGTTAAGTGAATTGAAAATGAAGATCTTAATTAAATTTCAGTACGTCAAGGAGGGATGAAAATGCTAGTTTGAGAAATTATGAAAAACTTGTTTTAGAGAAGAATGTATTCTGGAAGAGCGTAATCAACATAATATTGATGCGTATTATAGTTGATCCAAAAAATCTGAAATGAAGTTAATTTTAAATATGATGTGTAAAGGTAAGACTTTATGTCGTGATAAGATGCATATTGAAATTTAGAAAGGATCCATATAGCCGCCCACATTATAGTGGGATAAAGGCTTGAATGTTGTTGTTATAATTCATTAGAATGCTTACAAGTGATCCTTTTGAGTGTACGATGTGACCTTAAATTTGGAAAACGATTTTGGGAGAAATTAAGAAATTCGTTGAGTCAATTAGCCGTTGCGATTGTCCCGAGAGAGCGGGCACCGAATTAGCTAATGTGAGCTTTTGCGTTTTCTTCTTAATTATTTAGTAAGATTTCAATCGACAACGCTCCGCAATATTTTCGCGTTCAATAGCCGAGAGCTCAAATGTGATAAAAAATAACGACAACACAGAAAGGAATGACGCAAGCATACATGCACTGATCACTTAACCATTAATTGCATGAATTTACCAATAACTGCAGGGGCTGAGAGTGATACCTGCACTTACCAGGAAGGAGTGTTCCTCTGTCCAGGGATGGGTACAACAAGGGAAAGTAGGACGGGGACTAGGGCTCAGCCAAAGAAGTGGAGGAGCGGCCTGGAGAATGGTTGGGCAGACTTGTTGGAAGAGGGAAACATGGGAAATGGAGGAAATCAAAGATGAGCTAGTTGGATGTCGCTAGTATCCTCAACACCGGTATGTAGGAGCCACCAGAAAGGTCGGGAAGCGATTGTCGGCGATCGACCGACCTTCAGCGAAGAACAGAAGTTGTGGTGGGCTCTATTGTTCCAGCGGGGAAGGGAAGGTGCGCCTACCGGCAGGGAAAACAGGTTGGGCGTCGACTGTCGTTCTCGGTTCCATCGTAGGAGCTTTGGGGCTGAACGTCAGTCAGCGTGAGTCCCCTGGAAGGCTCGATGAGGCGCTACAGGGACGGTAAAGAAAGCTAAAAGGGATCTGGTGGACGGTTTGCACTGGGAAAAAACCGAGCGAGACTTGTTAGTGTTTCTACGGTGATCTGGAAGTAGTCAAGCAGTTGGCCTCACTGTCAACGCGATATGAGCCTATAGGATCACACATAAAAGCGTTTGGAGAAGTTGGAGGAAGGATTGTGTTGACCTTACTCATATTGGATGTGAGTGAAGGACCAATCTTGTTGACCTTACTCATATTGGAATCAAGGTATTTACTTCTTGATTCATGGTTTTCGCAGGATCCAGTTCTTGTTAGGGTTTTCTTGAACTCTATTTGGTTGCGCACATCTGATGTGTACCCCCTAAAGAAAACCCAACAAGTTTTGATGTCTTGTTCAATTTCTATTCCAGGCCTGTTTTCATGAGAGGGGGTGCGATAGGTTTAAATAAAGGATTTTGGGGGTTGGCTCAGTACTCATTAAAGGCATTCAAAGGATTGAAAAGTCATGGCATTCAAAGGCACGTGGGAATTGAAAGTTCAAAGGCACATGGGAATTGAAAGTTCAAGGCATTCAAAGGCAGATAGGACATTATGGGGGGGGGGGGGGGCGTTGAAAAATCAAAGAGGTGTTTTAAACTCCCAAAAGCAATTAATTCCGATTTTAATTTTTTGGAATTAATTAATTAACTAATGTTCATGCAATTAAAATTGGTTGTTATGTTTGCATGTCATGCCCTCCTATGTTGCTAGCCATATTTATTCAGGGTCGCGCTGATCGGTCTAGTCAACTCGCTAGAATGATAGTAAACAAAGTACAGTAAACATGACATAATAGAGATAATAATGCAATAATGAAAACGGAAATAAAATAAAATCAAAATGACGACGCAACGACAAGTAGGTACAACATAACTCAACCAGATGCATCAAGGGATGCATCAGTGTACGAAGGGGCTGCATACAATTCCTTTTACAATATTTTCTTGACAAAGTGTCTATCAACCTTAGCATGCTTGGTGCGAATATGCCTAATTTTGTTATGAGCAATACTAATTGCAGCTTTGTTGTCACAGTGAAAGTTAAAAGTGTTGGAAATTTTCCAATATGGTGGACTCAATTTATCGAGACATACCGATATAGTAGTACGTGAATAGATGGGCCGTACAACAACAACAACACTCAAGTCTTTATCATGACATAATAGAGATAATAATGCAATAATGAAAACGGAAATAAAATAAAATCAAAATGACGATGCAACGACGAGTAGGTACAACATAACTCAACCAGATGCATCAAGGGATGCATCAGTGTACGAAGGGGCTGCATACAATTCCTTTTACAATATTTTCTTGACAAAGTGTCTATCAACCTTAGCATGCTTGGTGCGAATATGCCTAATTTTGTTATGAGCAATACTAATTGCAGCTTTGTTGTCACAGTGAAAGTTAAAAGTGTTGGAAATTTTCCAATATGGTGGACTCGATTTATCGAGACATACCGATATAGTAGTACGTGAATAGATGGGCCGTACAACAACAACAACACTCAAGCCTTTATCCCACTATAATGGGGTTGGTTATATGGATCCTTTGTTGCCATTGTGCCCTATCTTTTGTCATAATCTCATTAATGCCTAAGTACATCATGTCTTTCCTTACAGTTTCATTCGAAGTCTGTATTGGTCTACCCCTCCCCTATAAATTCAAAGTGACATGCCTAATGACCAAACTCTCACAACCAATGTTTACAGAACCGGACCGGACGGTCCGACCGGTCGAACCGTGAACCGGTCCGGTCAAGCCTTCAAAACCATTCCAGGCATGAACTGGCTAATGTAACCATAAAGACTTGGAATGAAACTATAAGGAAAGACATAATGTACTTCAATTTTTAAGGAAAACATGTTTGTAGGTATCGTCCGAATTGGGGCATGTAAAGATGTAAACATCATCTTATAAATTGCATACAATCACAAATTAGATTGTATAAATGTACTAAAGTAATAACATGGGAGAAAACAAAATATTGAATGGCTTGCATCAGTATCTCTAACTAGCATTGAAGTCTAAATGGAAAACTCTGTTTGATAAATTGTTTAAATAGATTTTTGTTTGTTTGTTTGTCTTCTTTTAGGTACCATTAGGATCAAGGTTTGTGGGGATTCCTGGAACAGTCACAGAAGGAAATCCGAATGGTATTATGGTCGAAGTCTACTGGGAACAGGACGATTCTGGCGCTCTTTGCATCTCAGGCCATTCTCCTGAAATCTCGATACCGAATAATGTTGAAATTCCAGAAACTCGTTCGAGTTCGATGAATTCTCGCAGTGGAGCTCAATCAGTTATTGGATTTGTCATTCACCCAAATCAAGTTCTACATTGATGATTCTTATTAATCAATCTACTTCGCTGAAGAAGAAACTGGAGATTGATTGCTTTCTATGAATTTTTTTTACTTTCAACTTTTTTGAGAGATTAAGGCTCCGTTTGGGAGGACTTTTTCACCGGTCAAGCGGTCACGACCGCATGAACCAGGACTTAATTAACCGGTGAGAATAAGTCCCCCCAAACGGAGCCTAAATGAGGTGGGAGCGGATTTTGGCCGTCACCATCTATATTCGACCAATTTTATGTAAAAAATGGAACATATACAAAGAGTGAGAGAGTCCATATCACCCCAAAATTACAAAAGCGGCCAACCATACAATTGTTTCAGTGAAACTTTGATTTTCCATTTCCATTACTCCTTTTTTTACTCATCTGGCTCTTTTAATTTGCAGTATAGATGGTGGTTCTATTTGGATCCTTTTGGGTTTAGAAACCCTAAAAAAGAACAACAAAAGTTGGCTTGAACAATAAGTTGTGGATTGGATTCATTCAAATAGATTTGTTCATGCTTTTTACATTGTTTTTACTGCTGCCTCAGATATTTTCTTCTTGTAATCTAATTGAAGTTTACCAAAAATCAACTATTAGAAGAATACTTTTAAAAGTTTATGAGTGTTAACATATGTTAAAATTTAGGGTGTTGTTATGTGCAAACCAAGTTCGGCTACGTGCAAAGCACGTTAAGTGCAAACCAAACTAAAAAATCATAAATACTTGTGAATCCGTAAAATCCGGTCTGCACCTAGCTGTTCTGGCAGTTTTTTTGAAAGAGTGGTTTGCACGTAGTCAAAATCGGTTTGCACATAAAATTACTCAAAATTTATCGTTTGTTGTCACTCCTTTGTATGCGGATTTGAGGAGGCTTTTTTTAATAGGAGTCCAATTAAAAATGAGCGATGCTATAGAGATTAATAATGATTGTGCAGTCGAACAACGGAATTAAAATTAACAATTTCATAATGAACATCTCAAGTACATAATATTGTTTTCATATCCCATTCTCAAGTACATAATATTGTCCTCTTAAGGAACGCGTCACATGGTCCGAACGCGGCGTCTTGGCAAGGACCGCTGTATTTGCAGGACTTGGGTGTAGTGTTAAATTTGCAAGAGTCATCGTCGTATGGTTCGAATGCGGCGTTTTGGCAAGAACCGCTGCACCTCCAAGAGGACTTGGGCATAGTGTTAAATAGACAAAAGTTCTCACATATTAGACGTCCTAGGGAAGTCTGAAACTGTAAGGAAAGACATGATGTACTTAGGCATTAGTGAGATTATGACAAAAGATACGACACAATGACGACAAAGGATACATATAGCCGACCCCATTATAGTGAGATAAAGACTTGAATGTTGTTGTTGTTGTTATCCCATTAAGCTAAAAGCTCATTTAAATCTCGTTCAAATTTTATATCCTCACTAAATTTTATTTGTTTCTATTAATTTTTCACAAAGTTTAGAAATTGTAAACAAATTCTTCTCATTCTAATGAGAAGCCACAAGAAGCTCATAATTTTGTAATTGAGTTTTCAACACATAAATCTCCTACTCACTAAAATTTAGATGATAGAAATTCCTTCCAATGACACACATAACATCAATATTTTGTACATTGAAAATATTAAACATCAATAATTACAACATTAAACAACAATCAATCAAACAAAAAAATATTAAATAAATAGATAATGCTCACACACACAGGCTCCGTTTGGGAGGACTTATTTTTATCAGTCAAGCAGTCACGACCGCATGAACCGGACCTTAATTAAGGTCAGGTTCATGCGGTTGTGACCGCTTGACCGGTGTAAATAAGTCCTCCCAAACGGAGCCACAGTAAGAATCAAACTCATGACCTCCTTATCATGGAAAAAATTGTAGGTGGTTACTCCCACCTACCTCTAGGTGGGAGACATGGCCGAGATCTGGAGTTAAATAAGATTAACGGCCGAGATATGGTTGTATCGATGTGCGGTACATTTGGTTGTATCTCCAACAGATACGATCGTATCTCGGCCGTTGAATGCTCGATCCTACGGTAAATACACACTCCCACCTAGAGATACATGGGAGAAACGCACCTACAATTTTCTCCTTATCATGAGGCCGCAGCTTACTCAATCAGGCCAAACCTCATTTGCTATACTCTTGCTATTTGAAGTACTTTGCAGAATTTTAAAAATAAAACAGTATGGTAAGATTTCTTTGGCTAGGATCTCTTCTAAGACACTCTAGTGTGACCTCAGACCTACTCTCTCTCTCTACTCTCTACTCTCTACTCTCTCTCTCTCTCTTCTCTCTCTCTAGCTGGCTCTCTCTCTCTCCACGTCTAATATGAATCAGGTTGCCTCATATTCACTCAAGCCACCTTCTTCTTTGTTGCTACCTGTACTCTAAACCATCCCTAACTTTATATTCACGTTTTTTTTATATATATATAGTTGTTATGGAGAAAATTATTTTGGATAGGTGCAAATCAATTTTTAAAATAAAAACTTCTTAAACAATTATTTTAAATGTTACGGTAAAATTGATAGGGGCAAACCATTTCCCCATCACGTCGACAGAAGCGATCCATACGCGACGACACAGCCACCACCGCCGACGCCTCTCTTTTTCGCCACCGCTGCCGTTGACACCGCCACCAACGCCTACCGCAAACCATACACGATGACACCTACCACAAATCCTCGCTTCTGACCACTGCGGGAGCTCCAGATTTATTTGCGTCGAACATTCTCGCTCATCTTCAGCTCCTTTGATCTAAAACAACCCGTAGATTTAAACCTTTTCATATTTCTCATCTTCATCATTTGTTTTCGTATTTCTCCAACGAAGAAAAAAACATCAAAAAGTTGCACTCATCATTAAAAGAAATTTTTTACCCTAAATTTGAAACTTTTATAATACATTAAAATTTATAATTTTGTTGTTAAACTATTTATTCATATTTTTCTAAAGAATTTTTTAAAAAACTTATATTGATTTGCACATATAAATTTTTTGTTTGCCCGTAAAATAAGTTTGCACATTCAAAATTAGTTTGTCCATAACAATCACTTTTTTCTTACTCATAGCTTGATAGACCAATAAAGACTTGGATGAAACTATAAAGAAAGACATGATGTACTTAGACATTAGTTGGATTATGACAAAAGATAGGGCACAATGGCGACAAAAGATCCATATAGCCGACCCCACTATAGTGTGATAAAAGCTTGAATGTTGTTGTAATAAAACACCTGAATATTTCGACTATATAAATGCAAATGAAACTGCAAGGAAAGACATAATGTACTTAGGCATTAGTGAGATTATGACAAAAGATAAGGCACAATGACGACAAAGGATCCATATAGCCGACCCCACTATAATGGGATAAAGGCTTGAATGTTGTTGTTGTAATAAAACATCTGAATATTTCGACTATATAAATGCAAATGAAACTGTAAGAAAAGACTGATGTACCTAGGCATTAGTAAGATTATGACAAGATATGACACAATGACGACAAAAGATCCATATAGCGGACCCCACTATAGTAGGATAAAGACTTGAGTGTTGTTGTTGCAATAAAACACCTGAATATTTCGACTATATAAATGCAAATGAAACAGTAAGAAAAGACATGATGTACTTGGGCATTAGTGAGATTATGACAAAAGATGGGCACAATGACGACAAAGGATCCATATAGCCGACCCCACTATAGTGGGATAAAGGCTTGAATGTTGTTGTTGTAATAAAACATCTGAATATTTCGACTATATAAATGCAAATGAAACTGTAAGGAAAGACATGATGTACTTAGGCATTAGTGAGATTATGACAAAAGATAGGGCACAATGACGACAAAGGATCCATATAGCCGACCCCACTATAATGGGATAAAGGCTTGAATGTTGTTGTTGTAATAAAACATCTGAATATTTCGACTATATAAATGCAAATGAAACTGCAAGGAAAGACATGATGTACATAGGCATTAGTGAGATTATGACAAAAGATAGGACACAATGGCGGCAAAGGATCCATATAGTCGTCCCCACTATAATGGGATAAAGGCTTGAATGTTGTTGTTGTAATAAAACATCTGAATATTTCGACTATATAAATGCAAATGAAACTGTAAGAAAAGACATGATGTACCTAGGCATTAGTAAGATTATGACAAGATATGACACAATGACGACAAAAGATCCATATAGCGGACCCCACTATAGTGGGATAAAGACTTGAGTGTTGTTGTCGCAATAAAACACCTGAATATTTCGGCTATATAAATGCAAATAAAACTGTAAGAAAAGACATGATGTACTTGGGCATTAGTGAGATTATGACAAAAGATGGGGCACAATGGCGACAAAGGATCCATATAGCCGACCCCACTATAGTGGGATAAAGGCTTGAGTGTTGTTGTTGCAATAAAACACCCGACATTAGTGAGATTATGACAAAAGATAGGGCACAATGACGACAAAGGATCCATATAGCCGACCCCACTGTAGCGGAATAAAGGCTTGAGTGTTGTTGTTATAGCTTGAAAAAATAAACACCACATATACATCAAGATGGTTGTAAGGAAGTTAACACTGCTTCTACTACTTTGCATCAACAGCATAACAAGTCTTCAAGACCAAGCAATCTATTAATATTCCAAAGAAATGAAGAAGAATAATCCATCTCTCTCATATGATTTATTTATCTTTACCTTATTTCTTATGTTTGCATGCATCTTCCTGCCAAAGAGGTGTTCAGCAACCCCACAGCCTCTGAGGAATAAGTGTATGTTGAAAAGATGGCATGGTGCGACGACTATGCGACGGCGACGATGATCCCTACGATGTTCGGGCAGGGGGCAAGAAACCATCCCCTGCGGCGCAGACCGGCAAGACGTGCCCATCTTGCGGCCATCGGATTCACACTGTTGATCAGGTATATTCATGCATACATACATAATTACAGTGAGCACAAACACAAATAACAAGAAGCAAACAAGTTGCAAAGATTACAATAGAAATTCACACACACGCGCACGCAAAACACATCACGAACTTCACACAAAACACTTCTAGCCGCGGTGGGGGAATACTCGATCACCTATCCTGATGCCGGAGGTCGCCAAGACAAGTTTCCCACCTTCTAGCTGCTTAACCGCAGTTACCGTCGGCGGTTAGTCTTAACTCTTGCCGCCGCTTGCTAGTCGTGCAGCCCGCCGACTACTGATCGCGGACTCATCCCCCACCTCTTTGTATAGGTTACTGATGAGTTTGCTGGCTCCTTAACGCCGAACGCTTGTCGCCTTACCGTTGGCGCTAACTGCGGAATGTTAACCGCAACTTTACTCTTGAACTACTGTTCTGTGGAAATGAGAGGGGATTGGACTCCTTTCTGAAAAATTCAAAAAAAAAATCCAAAAATATTAAATGTTTTCATATTTAATATTTTTAATTAAATATTTCCATGTTTAATAATCTTAATTGAATATTTCTAGCAAGGCATGCACATACATAGGTTGCATACATCTATACGTTGACATTCGTATTTTTCAGTGCGGACGAGCGATTCAAGATCTGCGGGGACTGCCGTTGGGAGTAAAGTTTGATCCTACAGACCAGGAGCTGCTGGAGCATTTGGAGGGGAAGGCAAGGCCTGACTTGCAGAAGCTGCATCCCCTCATTGATCACTTCATTCCAACCATTGAAGGAGAGAATGGAATTTGCTATACGCACCCGGAGAAACTCCCAGGTATTATTTAGATCATATTTCCGCATCTTTATACACACGCACATACACACGCATACAACCGACAGTGCACAGATGTGCCGGTACTGCTGCGCGCAATCGTCACTACTCTTGATGGCTCGTATTTCATGTAGGCAGTGTGTCGTGCGGTGACGAAAATTCTACTACTTTACTCGATGTCCTCGCTACACAATGACTGACAAGTGACAACACTAGTGTTGTCACACAATATCTACATAGAATGGATCAAGGGTTGTTGAGGCCTGTTAGATTTCGTGGTGCTTAGCGGTGTGGCGGTTTGGTCGGACGGCCTGGTGTTTGGCGGTCTGGCGGTTTGGTCGGACGGCCTGGTGTTTGGCGGTCTGGGGGATTGATAGTTGCGGGCTGCCTTTTGGCGGTCTGGTCAGAGATCGAGCCAGCCTGAGATTATTGTTCAACCCTGTTGCGGGTTTGGTGGATAGGAGGTTCTAGTCGCAGCGGATAGAGACTGCGGTTTGAGAAGCAGCTGAAGTTGCGGATAAGGACAAAGCTGAAACTGCGGGTAGAGGCTGTTGTTGCGGCCTGTTGATCAAGGGAGCAGAGGACCAGAAGCTCAACGTACTTATTCCCTTGTCCGCTTGAATTGAGCGGACTGCTGATCAGGTTGGCGGAAGCGGGCTGTGTAGAGACCGACGATACTTGTGTGAAGCAGACAGTCTGTCTAACCGTTCGGATATAGCGGTCTGAAATTTTTTAGCCGTCAGTCTGCTTGTTGTGGTTTAGTCTCACATCATCTGTTGTATTTTTTTTCTTTCTCTTCTCTCTATAAATAGGCGGTCATACACTTGTAATTTAATTTTTTTTGTCGAATGCAAAGCTTGTTATTTAGATTGTCTCACACGGCCAACTCAACCCACTTGGTAGACCGGACTAAACTAGGCCGCCTTAGCCCGTGGAGCGGTCGGCCGCGCACACAGTCAAAGAGTAAGCAAAAGCTCACAAGACAATTTTAACGTGGAAAAACCCCTCAACTAGGTAAAAAACCACGTGACTGGTATGGTGCCAGTCAAACTTCACTATTTGTGGCAGTTTATAGATTGCGTGGAGAACCGAGGGCGACAAACTGCTCCCCGTTATAACTTTGAGAGAGGAGATTCTAGAGTGCTCGATGGGCGACAAGCCGCCTCACTCGATGCTGATTCTTTTTTACCCTCAGATGGAGACGAGTGTTCATGACTGCTACTTGGCGGGCAAACTTCGTGGCGGAGCACGCAAAGATGTGTTGACGGTAATTTGGGTGGCGTCATGCACGTAGGAAGCTCTCCGGAGTGTCGCGTACAACATCTTCTTCTCAAGAGCGTCGTGGACTTGGACGAATTCTCTAGCGACCCGGCTGTTGGAGGAGGCTCGTAGGAGAATTCCGACAGAGATCCGACCAGAGGAAGAAGAAGACTGAGAGGAGAAAAGTTAGAAATGAAGGGGGTCCTGGGGCATTTTTATAGGCTCTGAGAGGTGGTTATGGTGGTTACACGGCTATCCGCACACCGTCACCACCCAAAATTACTAATTGAAGACTGTTTTTAATATAGTTTCGGGTGCATATTATTTTCATGATTTCGGCTACATGTAAACCATTAATTAAATAAATAGTATTACTCACTAACCATGAGGGTTAGTAGGTGGTTATACGGGTGGTTATTCTTGTAACGAATGATGGCGAATGTGACAGGATTATCGGACGGCGGTGAAGGCCCACTACAAGCGGGTGACCAATTTGGCGGTGATTGGTTGCAAGAGGAGGAGCCGCGACCGGCGGGATGGCCGTCCGCGGCGGGAGAGGACGCGGCCGCGGGAGACGGGCGCGGGGAGGGACGGCTGGGCCGCAGCCGCCCTTACCGAAGACGCCCCGCGGCTGCGGGAGGTGGTTGCTGGGAGGGGCGATTGCGGCACGACCGCCCTTGGGGGTGAAGCTCCAACACCGCGAGAGGCGGCTGTGGGGAGGGGCGGTCGCGGCACGGTCGCCCTTGCCGGCGATTTCCCGCACTTGCGGGCGGATCCCCGCGACCGCGAGAGTGGGGAGGCCGGGGCGCGATCGCCCTTGCCGGCGACGCCCGCGGCCGCCCTTGCGGGCGGTGCCCCGCGGCCGTGGATGGCGGTCGTGGGGAGTGGCGCCGCCCTTTCCTTGGCGGGGCCGGCCAGGCATGGCGTTCATGGCCCCGTGTCGGCCATGGTGGTTGCTTGGTGGGTGGGTATAGTGATCACATGCACAGCAGATCGCATGCAGCGATCGTGTGTGTGGCGGTCAAACCCATTATCCCGCCAAATTTGTGGGGATCATGGGGAGTGGGCTATTTGCACCTCAATTCTCTATAAATTTAGGATGACCTCATCATATGCCCCCCGAATCCTCGGTGCATGGAGACGGAGCGTGAGAAGAGTGAGGATTTTTACGAATTTTCTTCTGTGGTGGTTATGATGATGATGAACAAAAAGGTGCCTGCGGGAACAACTGGCGACGATGCGCGTGTTAAGGTATGTTGTAAAGGGTTTGGATGTGAAGAAGATGTGCAGCGGTAGGAATGCGCGAAGGTGAAGGAGCACGGAGGTAGAAGGGCGCAGAGGCGGAGGCGAGCGGGGGCGGAGGCACGCGAAGGAGGCGCGCGAGACGGAGGCGCGTAAGCCCCCGCGCGCGGACGCCTGTGCGGCACCGGGGATGCGCGCTCCTCCGGGCGCCCGGGTGCGCGCGCACGGGAGCTTGCGCGGCACCGGGGGTGTGCGCGCCTGCGGGCGCCCGGGTGCGCACACACGGGCACTTGCGCGACACCGGGGGTGTGTGCACCTGCGGGGGCCCGGGCGCGTGCGTGCGCACACCGGGCGCCCGCGCGCGCACCAGATGAGCATGCACCCGTGAGTGTACCGGGCACGAGCGGTCTGAGCGCGCGCACACCCTGGGGGAGCGTGGGGCCCGTGCGCCGCGGGTTTGCGTGCTCCGCGTGCGCCCTTTTGGGTGTGTATGCCCGCGTTTCCCCGGGAGCAAATGTGCTTGGGTGTGCGCCCTTGTGCGTTTTTGGGCTTTTGCGCGACTTTTCGCGCATGTGACCCGGTTGCACATGCTCGTGTGTGGGGGTCTTCAAGGCGCTGTTGTTATGCTCTTGGGATGGCATTGATTTTTAGCCACTAACGATTATCTTTGGTGACTTTTGCTTTGTTTTTCGGGTTTCGAGGCGCAATGCACATGGTCGTTCAGTGTAGTTGCGCTCTACTCTTTCTACCGAGCAAATTGCGCTTTGAAGAAAAAGATAAGGAATACCTATCGATCTTGAAGTGAGGATTCCTCATATCGAAGAAAGAGCTCAGAATCCACCTAAGGGTTGGTTGACGGTGTGCGAGACGATATTACGGTCCGGATTCCGATTCCCGCCGCGCGAGGAGGTGGTTGACATTTTTGAAGTTTTGCGGCGTTCCTCTGTCGCAATTTACTTCTCTAGGGATGACACGCATCATGGGGTTAGTTTCGTTCTTCAGAGAGCATTGCTCGAAATTCTCTGTGGAGTTGTTCATAGATTGGTGCGAGGTCCGTGTTGACAGTGACGGCCGTATTGAGATTTACAACAATAAGAGTTGGCTTGATTTTGAGAGTCAGACTTATCGTCGCCATGGGAATACCTTGTTTTGCTATGTTCGAAATTCCTGGGGTCTACCAAAGCTTTCGAATACTCGACCTGATCGTTGTCGCCGTCAGAAGAGACGAGAACAGGAATTCTCTCCCGTGTTGGGATTTATAGTGCCTTAGGATCCGACGAACCATTTGGTTAGCATTTCGTTATTTGTGGAGGAGAAACGACTGCGGTTTTGTGGACTTTTGACTGACCCAAAGCGTGTTGCAGAGGCGCCCCTGGTCCGTGGCCGGAAAAGGAAACTTGTTCTGAAGGGCACTAATGACGCAGATCCGGAGCCCCGACCTTTGTTGCGGCTGAGAGATTGTCAGGCTGAGGCTCCTCGAGGCGAGGATACACTAGCTGATTCGGAGGTTGCGGTGTTGGAATCTTTTGCCCCCTGAGTTCCTTATTCAGAGATTTTTGCCCCCCAAGTGTCCCATCCAGAGGCTTCAGCACCCCCCCCCCCGAGTGTCTTCTTCTTTGAAGGCGACGAGTGATGTCGTAAGCAAGCTATCTTGTTTTTATCTCTTGGTTTGATTATTTTATGTGATTCTAATCTTCTCCTCTTTGGTTACAGATTGAAGCACATGCCCACATATCGTTCTCGGGGAACGATCATTATGTGAGTTTGAAGGATGAATACTTGGGTCTTCAGGAGAAGCTCCGGGTGGCAAAGAGTTCATTGGCCGACTTAAAGGAGGAGCATGATCGAGATATATCTCGATTTCGATGTATGGGCTCTGAGCTGAAGGCAAAGCCTGAGGAGGCTCGTGCGGCGCTGACGACGGAGAAATCCTTAGTGGAGGGCATCGCACAGTCGCTGAAGACTGCTCATGAGGAGGCTTCTTATTTGGAGACGGAGTTGTGGGCTTTCAAAGCTGAGGTGGAGAGACTTCCTCAGAGGATCGAGTGACGGATCCGAAGGCTGTCGGGCTTATTGAGTACATGACTCCTTGTACTATATGCGCGATCATTGCTTGATTGGCGAGGAGATCCGTGAGGAGCTCTGGACCAGAGAGGTGGAACCCCAGATGGAAGATATCCGCGAGGTTGCTCTTAGGAGTGGAGTGTCGAAGGCGCTTTGGATGGTGGGCAGGAGGCTTGGGTGTGATCTCTCCGGACTTTGCTTTTATGACCTTTCTGATGATGACTCGGACTCAGATTCTGATGTAGACGTAGTTGGCAAGTAGTATCCTTGCCCTTGCAGGTTTGCCTTGTCAGTTGAGCATGTATGTTGTTGTCGCATTGTGATGGCCTTGTGTTTGTCTTTGTACTTTGTTCTTGTACTTTGTATCATCTTTTGACGATATGTATATATTTCTTGGGAGCACTCTTTTAGATTGTCATTGCAATTCTTTTTCAGCATTGAGCTTAGCTTCTGTGATGATTTCGGATGTATTGACATCGTTGACTAGTTGTGTAACGACCCTAGCTGATCCAACATAACAATGTCACAACTCCGCTCTAGGCGACGCTACCGGACTGCAGCCCAAGCACCACAACCCCTCTCCAGTCCACTGGCGGGTTATTGGTGGCCACAACCTTCTTTCGATGAGCGAACTCAATAGTTAAGTTGTGTAAAATTCCTTAAGGGTGAGTGTGTATCCCTAAGGGAAGAGGTCACTAGCTTGATCTCTCTCAGACAGGAGCACATTGACCTAACTTCAAAGCACTCAGAGTCTTTGAAGCTCCTTGATCTCAAGCAGGAGGAAGTCAACAAATTGGAAGAACTACTTGCGGCAGAAAGGAAGATCGTACAGAGCTTCTCTATGCCAAAAACAGTGCTTCCAGTCGTTGACACCTTCTCTGCTCAGGCCAAAGGAGCTGGCTTGAGGCATATTGGGGCATCTGGTTCTTCATCAAGGAGAAACAAGAACCAGAGAAAAAATAAGGCCGCCAAGAAGGCCTCTGCTGATGAAAAGGGTAAGGCTCCTCTCAGTCCTGTTGCGTTCAGAAAGCCTGGCTTTCCTTGCAACCAACATGACTTTGAGTCAACATTTGGGCATCATTTCCGGCCCTCGGTTGCAAAGCCTAAGAGCCGGTATGACGGTTGGAACTTCCCCCGGAACTTTGGTGAGAGTGCCTTCAAGGCACCTTATGAGGAAATCCACATAGGAAATTATGGTCCGTTCTCTAGCGGCCATAATAGAAAGCAGGCACCTAAGGCCAAACCTGTTATACAGAAGGTGACAAAGTCATGTGACTGTTGTCACCATGAGGTCTCCACCTCCAGATCCAAGGCCCCAGCTGCACCCACCGTTCCAAGGGTAAGGCAGGAGCCTAGGAAGAGATACAACAGGTTCGACTGTTGGTGCTGTGGCAAAGTCGGTCACTTTGCCGTGGATTGTTGGTTTAATCCAAGACATTACGAGACTCCCCATGTTAATAATGCGAGGCCGACCACTCGTAGGGTTAACCAACCAAGGGGGAGTGTGCTAACCAGGAATCTAGGACCCAAAGTCGATTGGGTTCCTAAGGCGAATTAATTTTGTTTTGCAGGAATGTCCAAAGGCCACCAAAACGCCAATCTGGTATTTGGACAGTGGATGCTCCCGGCATATGACTGGGACAAGAAGCCTGCTGCGTGATTACACTCCCGTCGAGAATGGACCCAAAGTCATCTTCGGAGGGTCAGATCGAGGAGTCACCAGAGGTTACGGTATGATTTCCAACGGTATAATCTCTATCACCGACGTGGCTTATGTTGAAGGGTTAAACCATAACCTGATCAGCGTAAGTCAGTTATGTGACAAAGGTTATGACGTTAAATTCTGCAAGGATAAATGTCTGATAATTTCACGTACCTCTTCTGAGACGGTATTATCAGGCATTAGGAGCAGAAATATCTTCTGCTTAGATTTTCTTAGTATAGATTCATCTACCCCCGTATGCCTTGTGGCAACAGGCAGTGCATCTCTTTGTGAACAATGGCACAAGAGATTGGCACATATTAATTATAAGACAATTAGTATGCTATTTTCTAAGAATTTAGTAAGAGATGCTCCCAGTATCAAGTGCATCAAGGATAGCCCCTGTCATGCATGCCAGATGGGCAAACAGACACGGGCTACCTTTAAGAGCATTGCAGACAAAGACTCTTCCCGATGTCTTTACCTGTTACATATGGACTTGTTTGGTCCAATGCAAGTTCATAGCTTGGGAGGCAAATCATATACGCTAGTGATAGTTGATGATCACTCTCGGTTTACATGGGTGTTCTTTTTGAAACGAAAGTCAGATACTTTTGACATCTTCACTAATTTTGTCAAGCAGGTTCAGAATGAATTTAACACGGTATCTTTCATGAGTTTTCCTCCTCACGCACTCCTCAGCAAAATGGGGTTGTGGAGAGGAGAAATAGAACTCTCATTGAAGCCTGCACGACAATGTTGAAAGACGCCTCTCTCCCGGAATACTTCTGGGCAGAGGCTGTCAATACAGCTTGTCATGCACAAAACCGAGCACTAATCAACAAGCATCATCGTAAGACGCCCTACGAGCTACTGAAAGGCAGGAAACCAACCATGTCCTACTTAAGGATTTTTGGTTGCAGATGCTATGTACTAAATAATGGGAAGTACCCGCGTACTAAATTCGGTGAAAAATGCTTCGAAGGCATATTCATGGGCTATAGTTCCCATAGTCGGGCATATAGGGTCTTCAATAAGAAAACCCTAGTGGTAGAAGAATCAATAAATGTTGTATTTGATGAAGGAAGTTTGCTTCACAGCAACCCTTTCAGTGGTTTTCTTGAAGATGCAGGTGCACGATTGAAACAGCTGAGTCTGGATGAGCCCTCTAAAGATGACACTCCTAAGTACGTCAAAGTGTCCACCTCCACGTCATCTGAAAATGTCGAAGATCAAGATGAATCAAATCTCTTGGAAGAAAGAGAAGCCCAAGAAGTAGTTGAAGCTCCAGACGCCAGACTTCTAGAGCTCCGTCACGTGAGGGATCATCCTAGAGAACAGATCATCGGGGATCCTCGTGTCGGCGTCAGAACTCGAAGAGGTACAACTAACGAAGTATTGCATCTAAGCTTCCTGTCACAGGTAGAGCCAAAGAAGTTCGACGAGGCGAACAAGGATGCGGCATGGATTCTGGCCATGCAAGAGGAACTTCATCAATTCGAACGGTGCAAAGTTTGGACGCTGGTTCCCAGACCATACAAGCAGAATGTGATCAGCACAAAGTGGATCTTCAGAAACAAGCTGGATGAACATGGTGTCATTGTAAAGAACAAAGTCAGGCTGGTGGCTCAAGGTTACCGACAGGAGGAAGGGATTGATTTCGACCAGACCTTTGCACCAGTAGCAAGGCTGGAGGCAATCAGGTTGTTCCTGGCGTATGCTGCAGTCAAAGGATTCACAGTCTATCAAATGGATGTGAAATCGGCATTCCTGAACGGAGACCTGAAAGAGGAAGTATACGTCGCTCAACCCCCAGGTTTTGTCGATCCTACGTTTCTCAACCATGTCTACTTTCTTAATAAAGCATTATATGGGTTGAAACAAGCTCCACGAGCTTGGTATGAGACTTTATCTAGGTTTCTTCTTGAAAACAAGTTCTCTAGAGGTAAAATAGATAAAACATTGTTTCTCAGGGAAGTCAAAGGCAAGATTTTGCTGGTGCAAATCTATGTCGATGACATAATATTCGGCTCCACGGACAACAATCTTTGCAAAAAGTTTTCTAAACTTATGCAAGGAAAGTTTGAAATGAGCAGTATGGGAGAGCTCAAGTATTTCTTAGGACTTCAAGTGAAACAATCTGAGGATGGAATCTTCATCTCTCAGACGAAGTTCACAAATGAACTCCTTAAGAAATTCGGTATGGAGAGTGCAACCTCTATGAGGACTCCAATGGGATCCACCATGTCTCTGGATAAGGATGAGAAAGGTAAACCTTTCGATGAAACCAAATACAGAAGCATCATTGGATCCCTGCTCTACCTTACTGCCAGTAGACCGGATATTATGTTCTCCACATGTGTCTGTGCCAGATATCAGGTGAACACTAAGGAATCTCACCATGTCGTTGCAAAGCGAATTCTAAGATACCTTAAAGGTACTCCTAATCTTGGCTTGTGGTACCCGAGAAACAATGATGTCGAGCTAATAGGCTTTTCAGATGCTGATTTTGCAGGGAGTAGGGATGACAGGAAAAGCACATCCGGGACGTGCCAATTCCTCGGAAGAAGGCTTATCTCATGGAACAGCAAGAAGCAGAACTGTGTGGCTACCTCCACAGCAGAATCTGAGTACATCTCCGCAGGCAGCTGTTGCGCACAACTCCTTTGGATCCGAAATCAGTTGGCCGACTACAACCTTCAGTTCAAGGAAGTTCCTATGTACTGCGACTCCTCCAGTGCTATTGCCATTGCCAACAATCCTGTCTCGCACAGCAGAACGAAGCATATTGAAGTGCGCTACCACTTCATTCGGGAGCACGTGGAAAACAAGGACATCTCTCTCTAGTCTCTGTTATGTCCCCACGGACAGGCAGATTGCTGATATATTCACAAAGCCCTTAGACGAGGCAAAGTTCAATCTTTTCAAGACTGAATTGGGGATGCTCAATTATGAAGAATGAAGACTACAGAAGCTTCCGACCCGTGCATGATCTGAGGGGGAGCTAAGGGCCAAAGGTTACTGACCCCGATTTGCCGAAGCCGAAAAGGGGGAGATTACCCTCTCGGGGTCAAGGCTAAGGTGGCTCCAGCTTGCTCCCAAGCAATCGGTATTGGTAAGGGATGACTCCACTTAATGATGTTAAGTTTATGGCTTTCAGTTGCTTTCCTTTCCATTTGCTCTATTCACCTTAGCTTGTAGGGTTTAGGCTTCTTCAAATAGGGGGAGATTGTTGGGTATTGTATCCACAATGTACCTGATTTGGAGAAGCCCCTGGACAAGCTAAGGTCAATAGACTATGTATTTGATAAACTTTTTCAAGTTGTACTTGCAGTTTCTCCACGCTAAGTGCACACCAATGTCAGGGTGCAGTAGGTCAATATACACGGGTCTGCACGACGTAATCCCTCGTTGAGCAGATCAGTGTGTTGGCCTATGTGTACTCTCTCTATTGGAGTGCACTTACTTTCAAGTACAGGGCCGTTCATATGCAAGAAAAGACAAGGAGCATGGAGGATCAAGGAGCAGCTCCTAGGTGGAAGACGGAAAATCGTCCAAGGCAAATTCGACGAGAATCACCAAGTGATTCTCGCCGAATCGGCGAGAATCACTAGTGATTCTCGCCGAATCGACGAGAATCATCAGTGATTCTCCCCGACTCCTTCTGGCCATCTCAAAATGGTGCCAAGTAAGATTCGGCGAGAATCACTTGTGATTCCCGCCGAACCAGTGGTCAAGCAGCCCATGTATAAAGTAAAATTCGTTGAGAATCGACAAGTGATTCGACGAGAATCACAAACGATTCTCGACGAATCGTCGAGAATCACTTGGTGATTCTCGCCGATTCGTCGAGAATCGTCTGCGATTCTCGCCGATTTTTACTTGGCGTTTTCTCAGAATGCTGCTGGACCGGATTCTGCTTCTGGACTAATTTGAACCGGAATTTGGGGATTCCTTTTGTGGGTCCCACAAACGGTCAAAATTGTTGTATCTTCAGGGTATAAATACATGGGTATTTTGAACAGTACTCAGATAGAAAAATACGCCGAGCTCACGAAAACCCTAAGATCGCGAAATCTTTCCGCCGCCTCCGTCGCCGCTCGCGCAAGTCCGTCGCCGCCACTGATCGATCGTCTTCCCGATCTCCGGCGACAGTAGCTTAGCAAGGCTTGAGTCTCACGCGTCTATCCAGAGATCCTTTGTCTCTCGATTTGTTGATCGGAAACACTTCCCATCCGAATCGATCGAGACGACCGATCCTCGTGTGACCGTTGGAAGACCGAGCTTGCTTCGCAACGAAGTTTGGATCTCCAAGTTCAGCAGCTGCTCTTCATCGTAGCCGCCGATCCCGAAGCTAGCCGCCGCTCGTGTGCCGCCGCCGGTTCCGGGGAAATCCTCTCCAAGAGAGACCAAGGTCGTAGACTCTTCATCGACTTCAAGAACACGTCGTCGAACAAAGAGGAACACCGTAGTCTCCAAGAGAAGTTTGTATCACGTGTACATTCTACATTTATTTTATTGTATAGGAACTTTTGTTCTGTGTTGTAAGGGTTGGGTGCAACCCGTTTTGTGGGAGTGTTGACTCTCACGTGTGGAAGGGCTCCTTCCGTTAGTGCAGGGATTGGATTTCAATCCCTTTGGAGAAGTGATCGAGTCGTCCCTTGTTGGGGAGATAGGTCGTAGGGGGAAAGTGGATGTACCCAAGTCGGGGAACCACTATAAATTTGCTGTGTATTCTGTGTGCTGTGGTTTTTGTTTTTATTGTGCAGGTACATCCGTAAATTCCGCAGAAGAACCACACGTCACCTATTCCCCCCCATAGGTGCACATAGTTGACACTAGGTGGACTTACAAGTGGTATCAGAGGAGGTCACGGGTTCGAAACCCCGGGGTCGTTGCTGGGGGGGGGGATTGTTGGGTTCCATCAATGCCCCCGGTGTTGGGAGGTACGGCGTGAGGCGCTATGGCCCGCACTAGTCGAAACAGAAGGGTGTGTCCCCTGGGGCCTAACTGGCCGCCCCGTGGATCCTAGGGTAACCAGCTCTATAAAGGAGTGGTAGCGCCGTCCTCAAACAGTCCGGGCTTTTGGGCGAGTTGGTTGCGCCTTCCCTACAATCGAGACCTACCGCGGGGGGGGGGGGGGGGGGGGGGGGGGGAGGGGGGGCTTCGACCCGGGCCTGTGCGAGGTCATTCGAGGGGTGGCTCTGCGGCGTATGCCCTTACCGCGGGGGATAAGGGCGCACCTTCGATCCGAAGCAAATAAGGACTACCGTGACGCTGACTATTGACGATTGAATATACGAGCTTCGAGCATTCTCCTGATTTCAAGGTCAGGAAATCAAGAAAAACATGACATTACGATGAAGTGAAAATCAAAGTTTGTACAGACGTATCTTGCTGAATTTGAGAGATTGTTTGTGGCCACTTGGCCAGATAAACAAGAATAAAGTCGCGAAGCTGGTGCATAGTGTGGTGTTCTCTTGACTTTGAGCTTTCATTCGAATATTTTAACCGGAGAAATGTCAGCAGGCACGAGCATTAAAAACATCCATAAGTGACTGTTGGAGCTTGAATGACTACGAACTGTACATCGTAGGTTGCTTACAAAGGTCCCTCGCCCAAAGTAACCAGAAGAGAAATGGTGCTGAGGACCAATACTGGACAATTTTCGGGGATGCGTGTGGTTGTCGATTTAAGTTCGAGACTCCCACTTGTCAGTTTGAGTTGGAGCAACGTTGAATAGTACGTTTACTGTGATCCCTTCGTCTACCAAGACTCTGATTATTTTGGTTGAGGGTTCTCCAATAACTATGGCAATACTGCTTAGGCTCTGATGAGGGTCCAGGTGAGTGAATCGTTGAATCTTTTCCTTCAAGTGATTGCATTCCTCTGTATCATGGCCGGACCCCTGATGGTATTCACAGTATTTCGAGAGATCTTCTTGACTTGGAGCAAGTGGCCTGGGTCTTCGCAAAGTAGGATGATTGCGACTGGCCTAGAAGATTTCAGCTTGGGTTGCATTGAGCGGTGCATATTTTTGGCGTCGACGATGTCTTTTTGGTTGACAAGCGCCTTCGTAACCTTCGTTATTCTTCCTGGGCAAGATTATGAAGGTTATCATCTTCCTTCCTTTTCCTTGCTTGTGGCTTAATTAACTCACCAAAGACGGTCCTTTTGTTGTTATTTGAAGAGAACCGACTAACAAAAAGATGTGCTAATTCTATGAAGCTGTCAATTCTCCCCTTCTCCAGTAAGCGAAACCAAACGAGGGTTTGCCCATTTAATGTAGCGGGAAATACTTGACATAGTACCTCGTCCGAGATCTGGCAAACGTGCATGGTGGTCACGTAATGCCATATATGTGTGAGCCGATTGTCTGCTTCGTCAAATCTTTTGATATCCGGACACTTGAAATCTTTTGGGATGGGACATGCCAGGACAGACGGCGTGAAGGGTGAATGCTCATAAAAAAGGCTGGGGTTCATTGAGGTGTGATGCTTGCTGCAATCTTGTTTCTTGATATGTGGGCTATGAACTTCTTCGTATCCGAATTCATTTTGTCTGGCATTTTTGTTGTTTGGCAGGTAGCGAATTGATTCTTCTGGAGTTTGCAAACTACTTGACTCTGAGAACTCCTTTTCTATGTCATATGTTCTTTGTCAAGAGTGTTTGATCGAAGTAGAAAGCATCCAGAGTTGTGACAGATCATCAGGTTGATGGATTACCGCAGAACTTTGCCCTATTTCTTGATAAAGGGAGAGAATTTGGTCTTGCAGCTCGTTTATTTGGGCGATGCATTTGTCGAGCATGCTTGCACACATGTCGACAGATTTCTTCTGGCCAGATACATCAATGTAGAGGGAAGAGGGGATGGTGATTCATGTAGCCCTTTTGACTGATTTCCGGACGGCGTCGACCTTTCTCCTAGCCATAGCTCGAGTGTCATCGGGTAGGGGACACTGTCTTCAAAATCTTCGATAAACTTTGTCGGGCTTTTGGGGGAATTGACTCTGTATCTTTGGAAAGTTGGGTGGAATATTGGAGGAACGTCATCACACAGACGATGTCAAACTGTTGCGGCCAACTCAACCCTCCTGGTAGACCGGACTAAACTAGGCCGGCTTAATCCGTGGAGCGGTCGAGAGCGCACACAGTCAAAGAGTAAGTAAAAGCTCACAAAACAATTTTAACGTGGAAAAACCCCTCAACTGGGTAAAAAACCACGTGACTGATACAATGCCAGTCAAACTTCACTATTGATGACAGTTTACAGATTGCGTGGAGAACCAAGGGAGACAGGCCGCTCCCCATTACAACTTTTAGAGAGGGGATTGTAGAGTGTTCGGCGGGCGACAGTCCGCCTCACTCGATCCTGATTCTTTTCTACGCTCTGATGGAGACGAGTGTTCCCGAATGCTACTTGGCGGGCAAACTTCGTGGTGGAGCACGTAGAGATGTGCTGGCGGTAATTTGGGTGGCGTCGCACACGTAGGAAGCTCTCTGGAGTGGCGCGCAAAACACCTTATTCTCAAGAGCATCGTGGATTTAGACGAATTCTCTGGCGACCCGACTGGTGGAGGAGGCTCATAGGAGAATTACGGCAGAGCTCCGACCTGAGAAAGAAGAAGACTGGGAGGAGAAAAGTTTAAAATGAAGGGGGTCCTGGGGTCTTTTTATAGGCTCCAGGAAGATAGTTATTGTGGTTACGGAGCTATCCACACACTGTAACCACCCAAAATCACTAATTGAAGATTGCTTTCAATATAGTTTTGGGTGCATGTTGTTTTCATAATTTTGGCTACATGTAGATCATTAATAAAATAAATAATATTCCACACTAATCATGTGGGTTAGTGGGTGGTTACACGAGTGATTATTCTCGTAACGAACAGCGGCGATTGTGATGAGATGATCGGGTGACGACGAAGGTCCGCTACGAGCGGGTGGCCGACTTGGCGGCGATTGGCCGAAGGAGGCGGAGTTGCGGCCGGCGGGATGGCCGTCCGCGGCGGGAGAGGACGCGGTTGCGGGAGGCGGTCGCGGGGAGGGGCGGACGCGGCGCGGCCGCTCTTGTCGGCGACGCCCCGCGGCGGCGGGGAGGGGAGGTCGCGGCGCGGCCGCACTTACGGGCGGAGCCTCGTGACCGCAGGAGGCGGCCGCGGGGAGGGCCGGTCGCAACAAGGACTCCCTTGTTGGCGACGTCCCGCGGCCGCGAGTGGTGGCTACATGTAGGGGCAGTCGTATGCATGGAGGGAGGTCGCGGTGCAGGGAGGCGGCTGCAAAGAGGTGCGGTCGCGTGTAGTGGGATCGCATGCGCGGCAGATCGTGTGCGGCGATCGTGTGTTTAGCCGTCAAACTCATGATCCCACCAAGCTAGTGGGGATCATGGGGAGTGAGCTACTTACACCTCAATTCTCTATAAATTTAGGATGACCTCATCAAGGGTATTGTTGCAGCAAAAATACTATTTCAATCCCCATACTTTTAATCTTTTAGATTTCAGTTTTTTATGTTTTTATAGAATTTCAGTCTCTATTTTACTAAATACAAGAATTTTTTTAGGATTTAAAAAATCCAAACTCTGGTTTTTAAAAATAGCTTCTTTTTATGGCAGCAGTATTATAATATTTAAAGAAAATTATAAATAGCCATATTTTTTTAAAAAAAAAGCACAATTTATCACTTTCAATTCCTATTCTTCAGCGGAAACTACGGTAATAAATTCGACTTCTTTTCTTCTTTGGGAGGTAGCTGTCGTGATTAAGGCTCCGTTTAACATGGTGGGGGTGGTCATGAACATGAACGTTAAATTGTCATTCGTTAACGCCCACCTATGGAACTTCATCCACTTTTATGCTCAAATCGACGATATTTGTTAGTTGATCTTTAACGAATGACAGTTTAACCCGTGTGTTTACGACCGCCTAAATTCAAATCATCAAATTATTAGAGTTTTTTTTCTTTTTGGTGTTCCCTTAAGCTGCAAATAAGATAAGAAACATCCATGTAACAATTCTCATTTCCTTTTCTCGTTGACGTTCTCTTGAGGATTACTCTGGCACTGTTTGGCACGGTGGTGGTGGTCATGAACGTGGGGGACTAAATTGTCGTTCGTTAACGCCCACCTAAGGAACTTTATCCACTTTTATGTTCGCACAGATGATGTTTGTTAGGTGATCCTTAGCGAATAACGATTTAACTCATGCGTTTACGACCGCTACCACCATGCCAAACTGAGCCTCTATTGTCAAGGCATTTCAATGTAAATGAGATCATGTTTGAAAAGAAAAATTTAAAAGAGCATCATGACATGGGCTAATGACCTATTCATTTTATACAAGAATCAAGGTTATGTGATTATTGTAAGTCAAAAACATTCTTTATGCAGCATTCAACTTTTGATAAAGAATAATAAGATTTTCATCATAGCCAAAGGTAAATACAAAGAACAAAAACCCCCCATTTTGAGTTGCAAAAAATAGAGACTTCATCTCATTTCCCTTCCACCATTACACATTTTTGTTAAAAATATTGATGTTACCGCCTTGCGGTAAGGTGCCGCCCCGCGGTAGCTTGTTTTCTGGAAGATGCCCACTTTCCCTATAAATAGAGATTCAGTCCCCTCTTGAAAGAAGAAACATTAGTTCAGGTGTCAAGGTAGCGATTAGCATTGTGCGGCTAGCACCAGCGGTAAGGCAGTCAGCGCCTGACAGTACCTCCAGCAATCTGTAGCAAGCGAACTTAGCGGCTAGCGCTGGGAGATAAGACTAACCAACGGCAATAACAACAGTTAAGCGGCTATTGGTTTGAAAGCTTGTCTTGGTGACCTTCGATAGGAGGATAGGAGATCGAGTGTGCGATCTGTGCGGCTAGAGGTGGTTGTGTGTGAATTTGTAATACCCAAGTGTGGGTAGTATGCATGCGTTGAGTTGTATGATTGTGAAGTTGACTTGTAATTCTTGTAATCTCTTGCTCTTATATAAAAGAAGTTATCTGTCTCTTCACTTTATTTCTAATTGTTAAAAGCTTCCAACAGTGGTATCAGAGCTAGGTTACGAATCTTGGAAGAAACTCTGAAGAGTTGAAGAGGTTGAAGTGATGGATATGACAAATGCTCTTTCGTCTTAAGTCCCCAAGATAATTAAGACAAACTATGAGAACTGAAGCATCCAAATGAGTGTGCTACTAACATCCAAGGAGTTGTGAGAAATAATAAAAGATGGTTATGAAGAGCCGACTACTGAAGAAGAGGCAACATGGACTAATGCCCATAAGACAACACTAAGAGAGGCAAGAAAGAGAGACAAGAAAGCTTTGTTCTTGTTATATTAAGGGGTTGATGAGGGAACCTTTAAGAAGATCTTGGATGCCCAAACCTCTAAAAAAGTAAGGGAGACCTTGCAACGCTGCATGCAAGGTGTTGACAAGATAAACAATGTGAAGTTGCAATATCTCTGAGCTGAGTTCAAAGTTCTGAAGATGCAAAACTCTGAGGAAGTTGGAGACTATGTAACTCATCTGCAAGCCAATGCAAATGAGATGAAGCGCAATGAAGCGACACTTGATGATATGAGGATCATGGAGAAACTTTTGCGATCGATATCAAAGAAGTGTAACTATATAGTAGTAGTGATAGAAGAGTCGAAGGACTTGACTCAAATGACTATTGATGAATTCTTGTGCCCTCTGCAAGTTCATGAATATCACATGCTACAAGATGAATGGTCAAGTGACTTGGAGCAAGCATTGCAAACTCAACTGAATTTTAGAGAGAATTTTAGACATGAACTCGTGGGCTCCCTATCATTATGAATATTTTGATGGTTATATTCATTGTCAAACATGATTTTTATCATGTCTAGCCAAGGTGAATGACATCATTGATTTTCTATTGTTCTTGTTGTTATTTTGCTTTTGTGATTTCGTGTTGCTGTGATTATTGCAAAGAGGTGCTTACGACCCTCAGTCTAGACATCATTTTGAGTGAAGAGGTGTGTGTGATTCTTAGTTGGGCAATCGTTTTGAGCAAAGAGCTGTTGGAGACCCTCGCCTGTAGTTTTGGTTTATTTTTCTTGCATTGGTAATTTGGGGAAATGAGTATAATCATGCACTGAGCTCTCTCCAAAATTCAGTTGAGTCTGAAATGTTTGCTCTAAGGCACTTGACCATTCATCTTGTAGCATGCGATATTCATGAGCTTGCAAAGAGCCCAGAAGTTCATCGATAGACATCTGACTGAGATCCTTCGATTCTTTTATTGCCACCACCACATTGTTTAACTTCTTTGACATCGATCGCGGAAGTTTCTCCATGATCCTCGCTTCATCAAGCGTCTCTTCATTGCTCTTCATCTCATTTGCAATTGTACGCAGACGAGTTGCATAGTCTCGAACTTTCCCAGAGTTCTGCATCTTCAGAACTTCAAATATAGCTTGGAGAGATTGCATCTTCACCTTCTTTGCCTCGTCAACTCCATGCATGCATGATGCAGTTTTGCAGGATCTCCCATGCTACTTTTGAGGTCGTAGCATCTGAGATCTCTCAAATATTGTTTCATCAACCTTGGTATATCAAGAAGAGAGCTTACTTGTCTCTCTTCCCTGCGTCTTTTAATGTCGTCTTTTGAGTGTTATCAACACTGCCCCTGCATCAGTAGTTGGCTCTTTATAGTCATCTTCCATTATCTCTCATTGCTCCTTTAATGTCAGTAGTACTCTCATCTTGATATTCCAGTTATCATAGTTTGTCTTAGTAAGCTTGGGGACATGAGACGGAAAAACATTTGTCATCTCCATCACTTCAACCTCTTCACATTTTCAACTCTTCGAAGTTTTTCCAAAATTCGGAACATAAATTTGATATCACTGTTGGAAGCGCTAATAATGGGCACAAAAACAACAAAGAGGAGACAAACAACTTCTATCTATTAATCTCCAAGAGGTTACAAAATTACAATAAAGTTTCACTTGCATACAACTCAATACCACAACACAAACATTCTAAGCAAAGGTCGCACCCTTGATCACTTATGTCCTGCTGGAGGTCGTCGAGAGAAGTTTCTACCTGCTAGTCGCTTAACTGTAGTCTCTGTCAATTAGCCTTACCATCGTGAGCTAGCTGCTGAGATCGTCAACTGCTGATTGTAGACTGCACTAGAGCTACTTTCTGGCGCTTGCCGCCTCACTGATGGCACTAGCCGCAAGATGCTAACCTCAACCTTGACACCTGAACTGTTGTTCCACTTTTTCAAGAGGGGACTGGACCCCTATTTATAGGGGGAGTGGGAATCTTCCAGAAAACGGACTACCACGGAGCAATGTCTTCAACATTTCTAACACGAAGAACAGGTTGAGCGGAGAGGAGTTATGGATTCGTCCCAACAATCTTGCCCATTATTAATATTAAAGTTAATGAGGGGACACAAAATGACCTTACAATCAATTTAAAAAAATTAAACAGCGAATTTTTATAGGCCAAATATTACACCAAGCCCTTTGGGTTCCCTTAATACACAATTAATAATAATAATAATATATCAAAAAATTAGGGCATTTATATTGGCAGTTCTTATATGTCTATTGACAGCCCAAAGATAATAACAGCCCAAAAAATGACTATTAGTAGCACGATGGATATTGACAGCTCAAAAATTAAGTTTTTAAAATGCATTTTTAGAAAAAATGTTTAAAATGAAAGTTGTAGATCTCGTCAAGATTTACAACTTTTATGTTGAAAACTTTTCTAAAAATGACATATAGTCGAACTATTTTCAAAAAACGCGCGTTCTGCGTTTTGGGCTGCTATTAGTGGTAATATTATGTGTGTTTTATTGTTTTGCCGGGCTGCAATATTCAAAGCTAGGATGTCAATATAAACGTCCAAAAATTATAGGTAAGAGTAACTCACCTAAAGTAAGATAGGAAAGAAATGTGGGCCATCCGTTCGTATGATTAGACGGTTAACGAAATTTTAAACACGGTATTTTTAGTAAATACAATGGAATTGAGTTAGCCTTCGGATCGGGTAATTGGCGAAGTGCACCCTCGAAATATCGGCTTTTGGCAAAATGCACTCTGAAATTTTAAAATTGGCAAAATGCATCACAAAATGGTTTTTTTGCAAATTGCACCCTCAACAGGCAAAAAATAAAATGGTCAAAATGTACGCTCTAGGGTGCACATTGCCCAAAAAATCATTTTGGGAGATTTATTTTGCCAGTTTTAAATTTTCGTGAAGCATTTTGCCAAAAATATATATTTCGAGGGTGCACTTTGCCAAAAAGCCCTTCGGATCTAATATTTTGCTATGCTGTTTGACAGCAGGTGTAACCAGGGATGGCCGGATTCGCCATTTTTTCCACCGGCCGTCGAAGGCCTACACCACCGGCACGAGAAAGCGGCGAAAGGTGACCGCCGACGAGCACGGCGGCGAGACCCGGTGGCATAAAACCGGCAAGACTAGGCCGGTCTTCTCCACCGGCGGGATCAAAGGCTACAAAAAGATACTCGTCCTCTACACGAACTACGGCAAGCAAAAGAAGCCGGAAAAGACAAATTGGGTGATGCATCAGTACCATTTGGGCTCCGCCGAAGACGAGAAGGAAGGCCGGCTCGTCGTCTCCAAAATATTCTATCAGACTCAGCCGAGACTGTGCGCCTCCTCGGCGCCGGCGAAAGATCCGCCGCCGGTTCTTCCGATGAAGCCGAATGGCTTGATCGGCGGAGATCGAGAAGCAAACAGTGTTAATGTCGACTACTGTGGAGCTTCGGTGCTCATCTCTTATGGCCAAGGGGGGCGCCGTAATAGAGATCCCAATTCCCTCCTCTTTATTTGAACTCATAGTTTTAGGTTGCTTTTTGTGCGGCTTATCATAAATTATTTGCTCCAACGAGATTCCGTAAAAAATATCATTGTCATATCAAAATCTTATGTCTCAAACTATTTTCTTTTTTATAACATTTGTGATATCAAACATACATTCTATGAAAATGACATTTTTGTCCAACCTCACCGGAGCAAATAAGTTGTGATAAGTCTCGCCAAACGCAACCTTAATGTGTAGTGATCCGCCTGGAGGACGGTGGGGAAGAGCAGTTGGCCGTCCGATCGTATGATCAGACGTTTTACGAAATTCAAAACATGATTGGATTTCGTGAGCCGGATCGCGGTTCTTCCTTACCTTCCTCATGACATGGGTTATTTCCAATTCTTCATTGATTTGGTTGTTTATTACTTTTTGGCACACTGCACTTCTCATTTGATTCTTTTTGGCATTTTGTATACCAGACTTAAATTTAAGGGGTATTTTCGGTTCACATGAGACCAAAATTCCTTAAATTTAAGGAGTTATAACTGGAGGATTTGGGGCGCTGAGAAGGATTCATGCGTACATGTCTATCTATCGGTAAGAAAGCTGGACGAAAATATTTCTCATTATAATGCCCTAGATTGCTAAGTGTCAAAATAAATACACATGAGAGATGCAATGTGACATATTTAAAATTTTAGAATATACATGAGCAAATGGGAGAAATGATGTGCAAAAAAAGACTGCTATTGTTATTAAAGAATAATATATGTTGTTAGTGTAAATAAAAAATAATATATGTGATTATAATGTTGAAATTGATTAATGAAACAATTCAGAAATGTTGTCTAGTTTCTAATTGGCCAGTTTAGGCTTCATTTGATTTAGCGGTGGCAGTTCGATCCGACGGGTGGAAACGGAGTGTTCGAACCGGAGGGGGGAGGTGGCTCCAAACTGAGCTTTTTGGGGCATTTTTCAAGGCGGGCGGGTGGAAACGGAGCAAACATCGTCAGAAGTTCATTTGTTTACCCTCCTATCGGCGGCGTTTGCCCAAAATGAAACAGCGAAACACCGAACTAAATGGAGCCTTAGTTATCATTGTTCGTAATTTATTTTTCTCATATTTGGATAAGTAAAATCAAATCAGTTGTTTTTAATGTGGATTCTGTCATTTACTTAAACTAGTATTAATGTGTAAGGGGTTCAGTTTCGTGTGTGCATAGCATTATTCAATGCGCTTTTTTTGTGCGTGTTTGCACATATTAATAGGTGTGATACATGCAGATCTGGTTGTAGAATATGCTTCTTAGCTGGATTTCAACAGTTGAGATATGGTCGTATCTGATTTGCCGGTAAATTCGGTTGTATATCCAGCAGATACAGCCAAAATCCGGCCGTTGAAATCAAAATCCTACGATCGGATCTGCTCCCGCACCGCCAATAGGTGTGTATACGTACCAAACAATTTGATAGTTAAATTTTCATGCATATTAAAATACGGTATCGCCTACGAAGAGGAATGAACATCCTAAATCTCTTCGGCCAGGGATGGATCCACGTGCAGACATGTCCGGGCACGTTCCCAGGTATGAAATTTTCGGAAATAAGCTTGACATATGACTCTCGTGCGGTTCCTGTCATAACTCACTCATGATTCCTCCATAGACCGGGCGGGCGCACACGCCGGCGAGCAGCTCCCTCTTTCATCGTTCATCCTCTCATCGGCGGGCTCAACTCCAAGTCTCCAAGTCCTCTGCTTGAGCTTGACTACTTTGCTTCAACTTGGAGCATTGAAGGTTTCAACCTTTCAAGTTCAACAGATCAATGCTCCTGCTTCAAATTCAAGCCTTCAAGATTTCTTGTTCTGTGGTTACGATTTATTGATTTAGGGCTTTGATTTCAGGATCTGTGATTATGATTTTATTGTTTTAGGATTTTGATTCAATAGGATTTACTGATTTCAAAAGGATTTATTGTGAATGTTTCTTTGTGGATGTTCCCATGTATTGATGTAATTGTAAAGGTATATTCGGACAAATAACGGGTTCGGGGGCTTTGCGCGTGGGAACCCTAGGTTTTGCTCTATATAAACCTAGCTGGGGGCAACGGGGAGAGAGTTCCACTTTGACTCTCCTCCGGATGTTTCGAGCGCCTTTCACAGTAATTAGGTAAATGAAACCAAGTATGTCCATGTTTTCTGCTAATCAATTTCAGTTACTATATGCATTTTCACTCCCTCACTAAGGCTTCGTTTGGCGCTGCAGTGGCGGGAGGGGATGGCGGGTGGAAAGGCGGGGTTGTTGGAACCAGAGGGATGGAGGGGGAGGCGGGGCTGAAAACGGAGCAGATTGGGGTTTTCAACCTTGCTGCAGGAGCAAACGCCGCTGGACAGTATTTGTTTTCTCGTTGTCTGGCCTCATTTACTCCAAATGTGGGCATGTAAACGTCATGCCAAATGAAGCCTAAGGCTCCGTTTGGGGGAGGGGGACTTATTTTCACCGGTCAAGCGGTTACGACCGCATGAATCGATGAAAACAATCCCCCCCCCCCAAATGGAGCCTAAGACTGCGTTTGACACAGCTTATCGTAACTTATTTGCTTCGGTGAGGTTGGACAAAAACGTCATTGTCATAGAATGCATGTTTGGTATGACAAATGTTACTACCGTTACCAAAAATAAAAATTAGTTTGTGAGCCAGGGTCAGAGGCAAAGATCAAGTCAACATCATCAAGCCACGCGTATGAGCATTTATGGCTAGCCACATGCATCATGGATATTCGCCAGGTAGGCGACCCTTGCCAGGCAGACGAACATCAACAGTTAGGCGACTATCGCCAGGTAGGAGACCGTGCCCGGTAGGCGAGTAATGCAAAGTAGGTGAGCATCTGCAGAAAAGGCAATTTCATCTGTGTTGCTCACCTAGTTGTCGACTTTTCACGACAGCTCGCCAGGCGTGTGCAGGATCCTTCAATAGTCGCTTGATTGCAAGCCGTAAGCCTGTTAGGCCCAGAGAGGCAACCTCGCAGAGACTAGGTATTCTCGTCAGCATACCACCCCTTCCCCCCAATATTTGTCTATAAATAGGATTCCATGGGTACCGGGGATGACACCTTGAAATCTTGACCCCCCTCCCCCCATTCAGAGATCACAACTCTCTAAGTCGTGTCTTTCTCGTACCATGCTTAGCCATTTTGATTATGGAGGGGATGTTTTCTTCTAACTTTCGGGTGGGTGGTGAGACCTCCCTGCAGCAGCATCTAGGGTCCTTCAGTTTTTCCTCTCTTCTTTGCCCTAACCTTCAGAACCGATCCGCTGCATTTAGATCCAAATTTTTAAAGTCGGGAATTTCTAGACTTCAACACTTTGATGCGGTGAGCGTGGATCGCAATTGGAGAAGAAAAGTTCGGCAAGGAACCAAGATGGTGAATGGAGGATGGCAAGAAGGAGAGGAGGGCAACTAGCATGGTCCGAGCGAGTATGTGACCCAGGTGGAGTTCAGTGACGAGTTTGGTGGTGTTGTGTAGCGTCTCGAGGGCATTGTGTGCCCATTGCTCACTCCTCGCATGGAGATTATCGCAACCTCTCTTTTTCGTGGGACCTCATCGAAGGACGTCATGTCGTCTAGGCAAGAAGGCAATGAGCTGATGGAGGAGCAAGAGCAATCAATGTAATCCATGTACTATCCGGTGAGTAATCGTGGAGTCAAGATTCGAGGAGAGTATCAAGCAAGAAACCAGGATACTCACGCGGGCGAGGTTGCGGTTTATCGCCAACTCACCAATTGTCGCCAAGGTGGGAGGAGCCCATTCAGTGAGGTGTTGTCAGCACCAGTCCCCCAAATTTTCAGGGATCCTATCCTTAGCTACTACTTGGGAAGAAATGACCCGATTAGGCATATCTAATGATTCGAGGATGTGGTGTCGATTCGTAATATGACGGATGCTTTCAATTGTCGGTTCTTTGCTATTACCTTCGAGGGGAAATGCCACAGTCTGGTTTCACCAGTTGCTAAGAAATTCAATCAATTGATTAAAAGACCTACGTCGAGGGTTGATGATGTGGTTCGTCGCGTCAAAGAAGAGGAGGAAGGAAGTGCTCGCCCTTTTCCATCTGAATCAAGGACAACATGAAACTCTTGATCATTACATTGACCATTTTCAGGAGGAGTTCTTCGGTATCCATGAGGTGGATAACTTCACCTTACAGTTGGCCCTGACATTTTTGCATGAAGTAGGGACTCTTTAATCTAGAAATCAGCACGAACCCTCTGGCATCCTACAAAGAGTTGATCGAGATGGCAAACTAGTTCGTGCAGGGGGGTCAACGAACCCTAATTTCTCAGCTAAGCTGGAGAGGGTAACCCGAGAAGACGATGAGCAGGAGGAGATGTAACATTCTGACTTTTATTGGATCACTAGAACCCTAGTGGACCCAATAAAAGTGGCCTGAACCCCCTACCAAGGCCCAAAAGAGGTCGGAGATAACCCTATTTTGGGGATATTGTGTTATATTACTCCGATTCAAGTTCTGTAAGTTTCTATGGCCTCATATAGTCAATACGAGTGTGTCGAAACTTGTTTCGTTGAAATTCAAGGTCATATGGTGAATATGGTCATTTTAAGTTTCGTAGCGCGCTGCGACGCTCGATTTTTGAATATTGAGCAATTAAATTCGGATTTGACCCGAGTTAGTTGCGTTGGACTCATGTGGTCAATACGAGATCAACAAAATTGGTTGCGCTTGATTTTAACGACGTCGGGTCAACATCAGTCAAAACGAGCTTTTCGAAGCACCGAAAAGCGTGCATACACCGATATTACTAAAATACCCCAACATTGACCCGTTCCCCGATGACTTGATGACTTGAACCAACATTGACCTTGACCCCATAGGGGACCCCCCCTCCTAGGGTTGACTTTGGTCAAACTTGTTAAAAATACGTAATTTTGTAAACTTTTGAGAAGGGAAACCCCACCCCACTCACCAAACCTCCACATATAGGCCAACACCAGACTAAAATGGGCTTTTGTTCTTGGTATGGATGGCTGAACCTAATGGGGCCTTGGGTAAAAGAGAAGTGCTTTCCTTCTATCTCTCTTTTTCTCTCTTCTCAAGCCCAAAGTCAAGCCCATTTGAGCCATACTCCAAAATGGGCTTAGGATAGCCTTAATGGGCTCTAAAGACTAGGCTTGGGAGCTGCCAAGCTGAGGTTGATAGAAGCCCACAAAAAAAACTTCTTTCTCCCCTCCTTTCTCTCTCTCTCTCTCTCTCTCTCTCTCTCTCTCTCTCTCTCTCTCTCTCTCTCTCTCTCTCTCTCTCTCTCTCTCTCTCTCTCTCTCTCTCTCTCTCTCTTTCCATTGGAAAAAAACATCTCTCCTCACATGACTAAGAAGCTTAACCCCTACCCTATATTATAAGCAATATAAATCTCTCATGAGTAAGTGACACCTGGCCAATAACCCAACTTGGGTTTGGTTGAAACCCATCTTGAGTTGCCTTGGCCGTGAAGAAGATGAAGGAGGTGGCTCTCCTCCTCCCCTATATAAAGACCTCCCCTCCTACAGATCAACTCACCCCTCTCCTTTAGCTCAACACGAGCCCTATCTGTAACACCCCCAAAGCTCACTTTGGGTTCAGGGTTGGGTGACACGGCCTGGGACATGGACGTGTCCCAGGGCGTGTCGTGGTCGGCCTTTTATCCACAGGGAAGGTGCCTGGACCCTTGGATGCAGGATAGGGAAACGAACGGCTCTGATTTGCCCAAAAAAAGCTGAACACGGCCTGACACGCCCTGTGACAAGCCCGTGTCACAGGCCGTGTCCCTTAAGCGGCAGATAACTAACTCAAATCCAACCAGTACACGGCCGTGTGACACGCCTGTGTCACACCTTACACGCCCGTGTCAAGCCAGACAAGCCCGTGTCTAATAGACGTGTACTTCACACAGCACAACTTCATCTCACCCGAGCGGGACACAGCCATTGGACACGCCCGTGTCCCAGGCCGTGTCCTCCAGGACACACCCGTGTCCTCAGGCACATACATCCCGCACTGAAACCCGCAAAGGACATGCCCTGTGACACGCCCGTGTCACAGGCCGTATACTCTGCACTCGACGATCGTCAACCGAATTTCGTCGACCACACACCCAACTTCTCAACCCGAGCACGACATGCCCTGGGATACGCCGTGTCACCCAACCCTGAACCCAAAGTGGGCTTTGGGGTGTTACAATTTCTTCTTCTCATTCTCAAAGAGAGAGAGAGAGTGTAACGCCCTGAAACTCAAAAGAGCGACGGGGACGTTTTGGGCCAGTTTTGGGTTCTGGCTGCAGGCACACGGCCTGGGACACGGGCGTGTCCCAGGGCGTGTCAAGCTTGTGTCGACACTCAGCCGGGAAGTCGACATTTTGGTCTCGACATTGTGTCGAGACTGGGCACACGGCCTGCGACACGGGCGTGTCGCAGGGCGTGTGTCGACACTTAGCCGCGAAGTCGACACTCTGCGTTCGACAAAGTGTCGAGACATGGCACACGGCCTGCGACACGGGCGTGTCGTAGGGCGTGTCAACCCGTGTCGACACTCATCCCGGGAAGTTGACACTTTGATCTCGACATTGTGTCGAGACAAGGCACACGGCCTAGGACACGGGCGTGTCCAAGGTCGTGTCATCAGGTCGACGATCTTCGCTCGACGAAGTGTCGAGTGTCGAGACCGTGTACACGGCCTGGAGCCCAGGCGTGTTGAGGTGACACGGGCAAGGACACGGGCGTGTCCTAGAACCCGTGCAGTGCTCGGGTTGTTTTCGGGGAAAAACGATGGGGGTACACGGCCGGCCACACGGCCGTGTCAGGTGGAACACGGGCGTGTCAGGTCGAACACGGGCGTGTTCGATACCCGTGTGTTGTTCCAGGCGCGTCGATTTTGACGGCGAATGAGGCACATGGCCCTGGACACGGGCGTGTGCCAGGCCGTGTGCAGTCCAGATTGGGCATTTCAGTCCTGAATCAAAGCCGTTCATTTATTTAATTGATGATCCAACGGCTGGGGGTTATTCTTGGAGGGATATACCTGGGATTGGGCCTTAGAAACCCTCGCTTTTCATGAGTGGTTGTCTTTCTAAATCTTGAAAAGAGAGGAGAGCCAAGGAAGGAAGAAGAAGCTAGATCCGGCCATTGGAGGAGCTTCGAAGCTCCAAATCGCGAGCCGACTCCGGATCCACGGAGGCAAAGCTAGTGCGGTGCTTTTCATCCGCTTACTTTTCCATGGCACCAAAGAGGAACGCTAGGGTAACGATTCTCTTCCTGAGCATGAGTAGCTCTCCTTCTTTGCATAGGAAGCCCGTTCTCGCGAGTTTGCGGAGAGTTGGAGGCGTTCCTTCGGGTAGATATGTGAAGTCCTCATTGTTTAGAGTCCGTAAGCGAGAACGGACATAGACATGATGTGTGAAGCCTATCCGGACGTGTTGGTCTGGATCGGTGGTGTTGCATTGCATAATACCGGAGAAGACTCTGTGCTATTGGTTGTTTTTCGGGTTTTCTACACGCTAGATTGCAATAGGGAGCCTTGGGGATTAACCCAAAGGTGCACCCGGAAAACTGGGCGGATGCGTGATCTTGCCAACTTGGTGGCCTGAGAGCCAACTTGAACATAACCGGGTTCTGTGAAATGTGATAGAAACGGGACTCGGGAGAAGTTTGACCTGCGCATATGGTTTAAATTACCGTTAACGGGCGCATATGGTTTAAATTACCGTTGCGTTGTGAGCATGGGTTAGATGGAACCGTACCCGTTCTATGTCGTTCGGATTAGAGCCGTTGGCATATATGAGAGTCTTCGGCGGTCTATGGTTTTAATTACCGTGACCCATGCCGGAAAGACAAACTGCTCATTGATTGGCCGTCCAAAGGGATGGTGGTGAGTCGGCAGACTTAGACTGCGTTCACCGAGAATGTGCCCTGAGTGCACGGGGTGTGTGGCCGTATGAGCCTACGCCTGTGATGAAATGAATATTGTTTTATTGCTCACTTATGCTAATGAACTGCAGGGAAAGATCATCGCCGCCCCGAGTTGGGGGCGGGATCGTTATAATTTGGTCAGCATTGCTGACCGTTGCCTTGTTTTGCCACCGGGCGGTGGTTTGTTGTTTGCAGGTGCTGCTGGACCAAGCGGTCAATAGCGGGCTAAAGCCCTTTTTGCGAAGCCGGCCCTCGAAGGCCCAATTGGAAGTGTTTACTGCTTTATTCATGTGTGACCGGCCTGCGTGTCGTGGTTTGTAAAACATGTAATATGAAGTGAACAATTTTTGTAAGGCCTTAAGGCTTATACTGGTGTATCTTGTAACATTCCTATTTTGGTATTAGTGGACATTCATGCTTTAGTGCTGGGTTCTTTATTGCAACTTTAAAACTGCTTCCGCTAGAATGCTCTGTGTAGGACGTTATGATTGGTTGGATGGTTTCCATGAGTAACCACTCGGTCTGTCTGTAGTATATGACGTCGGGCCCCGGCCGGACCTACTGCTATATGCTATGCGACGGATAGGGGGTGTTACAATTTGGTATCAGACTACTGGTTTTGGTCGGGCTTAAGATGAATTCGTGGGCGAATTCTTTTTAAGGGGTGGTGAGCACATTGTGTGCGTCATCGTTATAACAGTAAAAGAACCCATGAATGTCCACTTAGGAATGAAAATACACGTGTTTGAGGAACCTGCGTGTTCCTATAATTGTTGTTTGCAATTTATTTGGTCGCTTAACGGTGTTTTGTACCACTATAGGTGACCAGAAGTGGTGTTGGGGAGTCAGAACGCCGAGTTTCTAAGGCTAGCAGTGCACCAGATTTTGCTCCTGCAACACCTCTATCGGCTGAGAACATACGATTGGTGGCTGAAGCAGTGTTGGCCGTGATAAATGCGCAGCCTGCTCCTGCGATGGAGCAGGAACCTCTTCAAGAGGCTGAGCCGAGGAGAGTGGAGCAAGTGGTTGTGGAACCAGTGGTGCCAAGGAGGGCAACCGAGAGGCAGCTTAAGCATGTAATGAGCTTTAACCCTCCGATATTCTCGGGGTTAGGAACCCCATCTCAGGATGAAGACTGACTCTCCAGGGTGAAGAGAGTCATGACAGCAACGGAGATGGAGGAGTGGCAAATGACCACCATCGCTACGTTCCTTCTGGACGGTGAAGCGAGAATGTGGTGGGAAGGATTGGAGCTGCACTTACGGAGAGGTAGGCAACTTGGTGATGTCTCGATGGAGGAGTTCTCGAGATTGTTCTTGGCTAGATACCTTCCTTCGACGCAGAGGATAGCGTTGGAGAACGAATTTCTGAAGTTGGTTCAGGGTGAGAAGAGCGTGGATGAATATCTCCACGAGTTTACTCGTTTGAGTCGATATGCTAGCTCCACCATCGCGGATGAGGAGCGCAAGACGAATCGATTCTACGAAGGCTTGAGAGATGAGTTGAGGTTACTACTCTCGGGGCCGATGACGCAGGGTTTCTTAACCTTGGTCAACACGGCCCGGTCCTTGGAGAAGGACATGAAGAATGTGCAGGCAAAGAAAAGCTTGGGCGAGAAGAAATCTGGGTTCAAAGTGCCGACTACTTCAAAGTCTGGCTATCAAAGATTCTTTAAGAAGCATAGGACTTCGGGTCCAGCTCCTTCTGGTGCTTCTGGGGCGACTACGAGTCGGACCCCGGGTGCGTGTTTTACTTGTGGAAAGACGGGGCACTTTGCCCGCGACTGTTGGAGCGGACGTCCCAAGTCCGAAAGAAAGCCGGGAGCTACTTATGAAGAGAAGGGCAAGGCGGTGGAGTCGACCGCATCCCACTATGCTCCGGCCCAACCAAGGGTCTATAATCTTGGCCAACAGGAGGCCATCAAACAGGCTGATGTGGTGACAGGTACGGTTTAATTTATTGCAAGTCAATTTCTTTAAATACTTGTTATGCACATGTTACCTTACCATTGCTTGTTTAGGATTTATATTGATTTGTGAAAATCTGGCACGAGCACTCTTCGATACGGGAGCTTCACACTCCTTGTCCGAAGGATTTATATCACGCATCGGAGTCCCTTCTTCGATGGCGAAGGATAAGTTGGATGTGTTGTTGCCCAATGGGTGTTCGATGCGAGCGGATAGGATCTGCGATGTTAAGATTCGTATTGGGAATCAGGAGTTCGACCTGCAGGCATCTTTACTTCCGTTGGTGGAGTTCGACATTATATTTGGCATGGACTGGCTCTCGGAGCAGCAAGCCTATATCGATTGCGGTCGGAAGGAAGTCAAGTTGGGAGCTAGTCGTGAGACGACTTTTACGGGCTTAAAGGGGTCGAGCAAGACGTTGATGTCTGCTCTTCAGGTGGTGAAGGTGGTTCGTGCCGGTGCAGAACTGTTCTTTACACTAGTGGAGGTTGCAAAGCCGAAGCCCGCGTTGGATTGTATTTCAGTGGTATCAGAATACCCTGATGTGTTCCCCGCAGATCTTCCTGGAGCCCCGCCTCAGCGGGAGATAGATTTTACAATTGAGCTAGTGTCCAGGTGCAAAGCCTGTGTCACGATCTCCTTATCGGCTAGCGCCTAAGGAAATGGCGGAGCTGAAAGTTCAACTACAAGAACTGTTGGAGCAAGGGTATGTGCGCCCGAGTTCTTCGCCTTGGAGCGCACCGGTCCTCTTTGTTAAGAAGAAGGACGGAAGCTTGAGGCTATGTATTGATTATCGAGAGCTCAACAAGTTGACGGAGAAGAACAAGTACCCGATCCCCCGGATTGATGATCTTTTCGATCAGTTAGTAGGGTCGACGGTGTACTCGAAGTTGGATCTCAAGGCTGGGTACTATCAGCTGCGAATAAGGGAGAGTGATATCCCGAAGACAACATTTAGTACAAGATACAGGCATTATGAGTTTACGGTCATGCCGTTTAGGCTGACTAATGCGCCGTCAGTGTTCATGGATTTGATGAACAGGACTTTCAGGGAGTACTTGGACCATTTCGTGATCGTCTTCATCGACGATATTTTGGTGTACTCGCAAAGTGAGGAAGATCACTTCAAACATCTTCATTTGGTTTTGGAGACGCTAAGGAGAAATCAGTTGTATGACAAGTTCTCGAAGTGCGAGTTTTGGCTATCCTCAGTGGCGTTCCTCGGTCATATAGTGAGTGGAGAGGGTATTGCTATGGATCCGGCGAAGATTGTTGCGATACGGGAGTGGCCTGAGCTTGCTACGGTAGCGGAAGTCCGGAGCTTTCTGGGGCTTGCCGGCTATTATAGGCGCTTCATAGAGAACTTCTCGCGGATAGCGTTACCTCTCACTACTTTGACGAGGAAGGAGCATAAGTTCGTTTGGACGCCGGAGTGCGCGCGAGCTTTTGAGGAGTTGAAGTGTCGGTTGACCACGGCGCCTGTGTTGAGTTCGCCATGTGGGACCGAGGGCTATGAGATTTATAGTGATGCTTCGGGCAGTGGTTTGGGTTGCGTGCTACTGCAATACGGAAGTGTAATAGCTTATGGCTCGAGACAGCTAAAAGTGCACGAGTGGAATTATCCGGTCCATGACTTGGAGTTAGCGGCCGTGATTTTTGCCTTGAAGCTGTGGAGACACTATTTGTACGGTGTGAAGATTGATATCTACACCGATCACAAGAGCCTGAAGTATCTTATTGATCAGAAGGATCTGAATATGCGGCAGCGTAGATGGATGGAGTTCCTGGGGGACTATACATTCAAGATCCACTACGTGTCTGGTAAAGGGAATGCAGTTCCGGACGCGTTGAGTCGCCGAGCCCCAGCTCAAGCCAATTGGCTATCGGTGCATGATGAGCGGTTGGTGCGGGAGTTGGAGACGTTGGAGATTGTTTGTGTGGACAGGCAATCAAGTGCTGAAGCAGTTCTGAATTGGACTGAAGTCCAATATGACCTGGCTGATCGTATTCGGCACAGGCTTTGGATATGGATGCTCATATGAAGCAGTTCATGGTAGAGGCTCTGGATGGGTCAAATTCCAATTCGTCGTGGAGGATGGATTATTTTGGAAGGACGGTCGTTTGTGCGTCCCAAGTGTGGGTAATTTGTGGGTGGAGTTGTTGTACGAGGCACACCATACCAAGTACTCGATTCATCCGGGGAGCACGAAGATGTACCGCGATGTGAAGAAACTATTCTGGTGGCCGACTTTGAAGAAGGATGTGGCGCTATACGTAGCGAAGTGCCAAACTTGCGCCTTGGTGAAAGCGGAGTGCCAAAAGCCGGGAGGATTTCTTAAGTCCTTGCCTATTCCGGAGTGGAAATTTGACGACATCTGTATGGACTTTGTGCACGGTTTGTCAAGGTCGCAAAAGGGGAACGACGCCATTTGGGTGGTCGTGGATCGGTTAACGAAGGTGTCGCATTTTATTCCGTATAGGAAGGATGATCCGGTGGAGAATTTGGCAAAGCTTTATGTGGATAACATTGTACGGCTTCACGGTGTGCCCCAAGCATAGTGAGTGACCGAGATGGGCGGTTCACGTCCAATGATTGGAGGCTTGTGCAACAAATGTTGGGAACAAAGTTGAAATTCAGCACAGCCTTCCATCCGCAAACGGATGGATAGACCGAGAGGGTCAATAGAACCATGGAAGACATGCTTCGCATGTGTGTCTTGGATTTTGGAAAGCAATGGGAAGACCACCTTTATTTGGTGGAGTTCGCATACAACAATAGCTACCAAGCGAGTATTCAGATGGCACCTTTCGAGGCCCTATATGGTAGAAAATGTCGCACGCCGTTGTCTTAGTTAGAAACGGGCGAGTCAAAGTTGTATAAGCGATCGGAAGTGGAGGATGCTACTTCTTTGGTGAGAACCATTCGAGGAGAGGTTGCTTATCACTCAGGACCGGCAAGCGAAGTACTATAATGCCAAGCACAGGAACGTGGAGTTCGCCGTAGGCGACTATGTGTACTTAAAGATCAAACCGTTCAAGGGTGTCTCGCGGGTACAGCGATTGAAAAAGCTAAGCCCGAGGTACCTTGGTCCGTTTGAGGTTCTGGAACGAGTTGGTGAAGCGGCCTATCGGTTGAAGCTTTCAGTGGAGCTTAGTGGTTTACATGATGTATTCCATATTTTGGTGCTTCGCAAGGCGGTGCAAGAGCCTACGCAAGTGATCGCGGTTGATCAAGTGCCGGTGGATAGTGGGCTAACGACAAAGGTTAAGCCCGTGCGGATTGAGGACTCGGAGGTCAAGCGGCTACGCAATAAAGAGATCAGGATGGTCAAGGTCCGGTGGGACAATTGCGGTCGTGAGGAGCTCTCTTGGGAGCGAGAGCAGACTATGCTTGACGAGTATCCGGAGTTGTTCCGCTCAGGTACAAATTTTGGTTTTGTACATGTCTTTCCTTTATATAATTTCGTGGACGAAATTCTTTTAAGAGGGGGAGAGTTGTAACGCCCCGAAACTCAAAAGAGCGACGGGGGACGTTTTGGGCCAGTTTTGGGTTCTGGCTGCAGGCACACAGCCTGGAACACGGGCGTGTCCCAGGGCGTGTCAAGCTTGTGTCGACACTCAGCCGGGAAGTCGACAATTTTGTCTCGACATTGTGTCGAAACTGGGCACATGGTCTGCGACACGGGCGTGTCGCAGGGCGTGTCGACCCATGTCGACACTTAGCTCGCGAAGTCGACACTCTGCGTTCGACGAAGTGTCGAGACATGGCACACGGCCTGCGACACAGGTGTGTCGCAGGGCGTGTCGACCCGTGTCGACACTCGTCCCGGGAAGTCGACACTTTGATCTCGACATTGTGTCGAGACAAGGCACACGGCCTAGGACACGGGCGTGTCCAAGGCCGTGTCATCAGGTCGACGATCTTCGCTCGACGAAGTGTCGAGTGTCGAGACCGTGTACACGGCCTGGAGCCCAGGCGTGTTGAGGTGACACGGGCAAGGACACGGGCGTGTCCTAGAACCCGTGCAGTGCTCGGGTTGTTTTCGGGGAAAAATGATGGGGGTACACGGCCGGCCACACGGCCGTGTCAGGTGGAACACGGGCGTGTCAGGTCGAACACGGGCGTGTTCGATACCCGTGTGTTGTTCCAGGCGCGTCAATTTTGACGGCGAATGAGGCACACGACCCTGGACACGGGCGTGTGCCAGGCCGTGTGCGGTCCAGATTGGGCATTTCAGTCCCGAATCAAAGCCGTTCATTTCTTTAATTGATGATCCAACGGCTGGGGGTTGTTCCTGGAGGGATGTACCTGGGATTGGACCTCAGAAACCCTCACTTTTCATGAGTGGTTGTCTTTCTAAATCTTGGAAAGAGAGGAGAGCCAAGGAAGGAAGAAGAAGTTAGATCCGGCCATTGGAGGAGCTTCGAAGCTCCAAATCGCGAGCCGACTCCGGATCCACGGAGACAAAGCTAGTGCGGTGCTTTTCATCTGCTTACTTTTCCATGGCGCCAAAGAGGAACGCTAGGGTAACGATTCTCTTCTTGAGCATGAGTAGCTCTCCTTCTTTGCATAGGAAGCCCGCTCTCGCGAGTTTGCGGAGAGTTGGAGGCGTTCCTTCGGGTAGATATGTGAAGTCCCCGTTGTTTAGAGTCCGTAAGCGAGAACGGACATAGACATGATGTGTGAAGCCTATACGGACGTGTTGGTCTGGATCAGTGATGTTGCATTGCATAATGCCGGAGAAGACTCCGTGCTATCGGTTGTTTTTCGGGTTTTCTACACGCTAGATTGCAACAGGGAGCCTTGGGGATTAACCCAAAGGTGCACCCGGAAAACTGGGCGGATGCGTGATCTTGCCAACTTGGTGGCCTGAGAGCCAACTTGAACATAACCGGGTTATGTGAAATGTGATGGAAACGGGACTCGGGAGAAGTTTGACCTGCGCATATGGTTTAAATTACCGTTGCGGGCGCATATGGTTTAAATTACCGTTGCGTTGTGAGCACGGGTTAGATGGAACCGTACCCGTTCTATGTCGTTCGGATTAGAGCCGTTGGCATAGATGAGAGTGTTCGGCGGTCTATGGTTTTAATTACCGTGACCCATGCCGGGAAGACAAACTGTTCATTAATTGGCCGTCCAAAGGGATGGTGGTGAGTCGGCAGACTTAGACTGCGTTCACCGAGAATGTGCCCTGAGTGCACGGGGTGTGTGGTCGTATGAGCCTACGCCTGTGATGAAATGAATATTGTTTATTGCTCACTTATGCTAATGAACTGCAGGGAAGGAGCATCGCCGCCCCGAGTTGGGGGCGGGATCGTTATAATTTGGTCAGCATTGTTGACCGTTGCCTTGTTTTGCCACCGGGCGGTGGTTTGTTGTTTGCAGGTGCTGCTGGACCAAGCGGTCAATAGCGGGCTAAAACCCTTTTGCGAAGCCGACCCTCGAAGGCCCAATTGGAAGTGTTTACTGCTTTATTCATGTGTGACCGGCCTGCGTGCCGTGGTTTGTAAAACATGTAATATGAAGTGAACAATTTTTGTAAGGCCCTAAGGCTTATACTGGTGTATCTTGTAACATTCCTATTTTGGTATTAGTGGACATTCATGCTTTAGTGCTGGGTTCTTTATTTCAACTTTAAAACTGCTTCCGCTAGAATGCTCTGTGTATGACGTTATGATTGGTTGGATGGTTTCCATGAGTAACCACTCGGTCTGTCTGTAGTATATGGCGTCGGGCCCCGGCCAGACCTACTGCTATATGCTATGCAACGGATAGGGGGTGTTACAGAGAGAGAGCAAGGGAAGGAAAGGAGGAAGGAGAAAGCCAGCTGTTGGAGGAGCTACGGAGTGCAGATTGAAGATCCGAGTTTGGGTTCGTAAAGGCAAAACCGAGGCGGTGATTTCCATCTGGCTAGTTTATGGCTCCAAAGCGATCTTCAAGGGTAACGATCTTCTTTTTGGACATCGAAGTCCTTTCTTTATGCATATGCATGGAATCCTCCACCAAGAGGTGGACATCATAAGTGATTCCTTGGTTGAGTCTGCATCTTGAGCCGAAAATGAGGAGTACGGTATAAGCATGCTGTGTGAAGCCCATCTGGACAGGTAGTCTGGATTGGTGATGGTTATGGGTAAACCGGAGAAGACTCCGTGGACATTCGTTGTGTTGAGTTCATATAACCTAAAATGCTATGCTAGAATATTTTGAGGTAGGACACTAGTAGATTTTGATTTTCACACGTAATTTCGTTGCTTGTCTATGAAATATGGCATGGGGCCCCGACCGGACCCACCGTTATATTCCATGTGACGAGTGGAGGCGTTATACTATCCCACCACTGCCAGAGCCCTAATCTCACCGGAAACATCCCATCTGAGCTCCACCACCCTCCACCGCCGATAATGGCAGAACTCGCTGAGAGCTCCCGGAGACCCCAAACAAGGTGGAAACCATTTCCTCTCCTCCCTCACAAACTTTTGGACGCGTCGCATGTAGCCTCCGGCGGCCGGAACGTCGCCGCGGCGCCACCACCCCTCTAACAGGAAGTGCTTTGTATGTGTTGAGATAAAGATTGAAGTTCAAGAGAAGCGACTCATCAGAAAGGCACAGTGGAGTGGTGTGATCATGAAGCAAGAAGGAGCTGAGAACAAACCAGGCACCTGCAAGAAGAGAAGCGACTCATCAGAAAAGTTGTGTGATTTCGACTGAAGAGCAGTGTTTAAAGAGATGTGTTTTTTATTATAAATAGTACTTGTGAGTCCCAAAGTGGACAGTGATTTTTATTTATATTCAGAACAAAAATTCTTTGTCATTTTGTTTTGTTTTATTTCAATATCAAATAGTATTTTGCTTGTGAAAGTTTACATTGGATTCTGTTGAGATTAAATTATCCAGCAGGTCACGTGTATGTGGGACCGTGTTTGGTTTCCCCATCGCGTTCCGGGTCTGCGTGTTGATCCCGGTGGGTCCCTTTGGCGGAATATCCCTGCGGGCCTGTGGTTGGGGTTAATACCACACCGCCTGCAGCTTTCTCCCCTCCGTGTTCATGTACTCCGCCACCCTTCATCTCAATACCTGGGTTTTGAGATGAACTGTTGGGTTGGCGGGTTCTTTCATGGTATCAAAGCGAGGTTTTTGTGCACGCCCCTTCCGCCACTCGTGACAAACTCGCCCCTCGTGCCACCAAGTGTGTTTTTCTGGGTTACTCTACTACTCAGAAAGGTTATTGTTGTTTTGACCATATTCTTCGAAAGCAATTTGTATCTGCGGACGTGACCTTATTTGAGTATGCGTCATATTTCTCTTCTGACTCTTCACTTCCTCCTGATGTTTCTGCAGGTTCTCCTTTTCTAATAGTGGTATCAAAACAAATAGAAATCAAATCTGGAATTGCATATTCGTTTTCAACTGTGCCAATATTCAATGGAGAATTCTATGAATATTGGGCTATACAAATGAAGATGCTTTTTTGTCTCAAAGCTTTTGGGATATAGTTGATTAAGGGGTTCCAGAACTAGCAACAACAATAGTAACTCCTCTAACTGGGGAAGCATTGAAAACACACATAGAGATGCAACAGAAAGATGAAAAAGTCTTAGTCTGCATAAAACAAGGAGTCACAAATTCCATGTTTCCCAGAATAATGATCGTTGCTTCAGCAAATGCAGCATGGATTACTCAACAAACTGAATATAAAGGATCCTCTCAGGTAATATCAATTAAATTACAAACTTTATGGAAGGTTTTTGACACACTTATGATGAAAGAATGAGAAAAGGTGCAGCCATTCTTGGCTAGAGCCAAAACAATAATGCATCAAATTAGACATTTAGGGGATATTATTGATGATAAACAAATAATTCTCAAACTCATAAGGAGTTTTTCACCACAATTTAATCATATTGTGGTTGTCATAAAAGAGTCAAAAGAAATCAACACACTAAGTATACCAGAACTACTAGGTTCACTTCAATCACATGAGGATAGACTATATATGCAGTCTCTACATATTGATCAAGTCTTGAATACAACATCCCAATATAGACCCTAAATAGATAAATTTCACTCACCCGACGGAGGCCATTTCCAAAACTCTTTAATTAAAGGCAGAGGGAGAGGCATAAACAGTCCCCATGGAAGATCATTCATCAAAAAGAAAAATGGCCTATCTTGCACTCCGTGTAAGAGAACAAATCATAAAGCAAATGATGGTTTTTATAAATGTAAGTGGTGTAAAAGACCAACATATATGGAGAAGGATTGTTGGTTTAAAGATAAATCAGAAAAATCTGAAACAAGAGTGAGTGAAAATGAAAATAAAGAAGCAATATTCTATATAAATGATAAGGATTATCACCACCCCACCACATGGTATATTGATAGCGGGTATTCAAGTCATATGACTGGAAATAAGAATCTATTCCTTTACTTGGATACAACAGTCAATTCAGATGTTGTATTAGGAGATGATAACATTCAGCAAATTAAAGGGAGTGCAGTGGAACTATAGAATTGTTTACTGCTTGTAACGCCCCCGTTTTCCCGGAAGTTCAAAATCTGGGGGTTACCGTTCGTCGAACTCGAGGCTGTTCGACGAGTGTCGAAGGCCGTTCATTGAACTTGAGGCCATTCGACGAGTGTCAAAGGCCGTTCGTCGAACTCGAGGCCGTTCGTCGAACTCGAGGCCGTTCGACGAATATCAAAGGCCGTTCATCGAACTCGAGGCCGTTCGACGAATGTGAAGGCCGTTCGTCAAACTCTGTCCGTTCGACGAGTGTTTGGCAGCGATGTGGAGCTATCCGACGAAGGTCGAAGGCTGTTTGATGAACGTCAAAGGCCGTTTGACGAATATGAAGGCCGTTCGTCGAGCTCTGTCCGTTCGACAAATTGTTTTGGCTGAGCTGTGAAGCCGTTCGACGAAAGTCGAAGGCTATGTCATGGAGTTCCGAAACCTGAATACCTAGCCGTCCGATTTCACTTCATAACTGATCCCAGTGCCCAGGATCCTCTGCCCAAGGGGCTTAAGAAGGGCTGAGCGGGACTTCTCCCTCATTTTTTCGTCTCTTTTCTGGGGGAAGGTTAGGGTTTGGGAGTAGGAGAGCGGAGGAGGAAGAAGGAGTGCTTTCTCCACTGTTGACGGAGCTTTAAACCTCCATTTGACGTTCCGAGGCCAGATCCGTGGAGAGGACATGGAGGGGCTCGTTTCCATCCGTGCAAAGAAAGATTTCATGGCTAGGAAGAGGAGTCGAAGGGTAACGACACTTCTACTCTCGGTTTTAGGATGTGTGCACGTCATCTACTAATTTCTTTCTTTCTTTCTTTCAAGCATTCTAGGCACAGATTTCTCAAGTGAGAGGGATTCGGGTTACCATAGTTCATGAGGAGCCACTAGATCGATTGTGTCCATCCCCGACATGATATTACATTAGAAATCTGCTTCCTTAGTGGATTAGGCATTGTGGGTGAAGCCGCAGTCACAACCATTAGTCTGACTCGGTGATGTGCATTGCGAGCAATAATAATTTTGTAGAAATCTATTAGCGGCAAGACGTCGTCTGTGATGATGATTTTACCCTTTTCGTGTGAGTACGTGTGACCAGAACCAGACCGGGTGGAAATTAGAGTACATGCGGGGGCACAGGGATGGTACAGTACAAATGTTGGAATAGGGTGGGAAAGGCATGAGATTGTGATGTAACAAGGCGTGGTTTGTCTCTATGTTTGGTTGGCTAGCCCGTGACATTGCAAGGTCATGTGTAGAGACTGTCCCGATGAGACAAGTCCCTTTTTGTGGAACTAACGAGAACACCAAACTTAGGATAAGTCCAGACGATCCCAACTAGGTCCAGCTGGGTCTCCTTCAGTGGACTTGGTCACGATATTGGAGTCAGGCCTGGGTCGTCGCGAACGGGTGGGGTCTAGCAAGGGTTCTTAGCATCGGTTTGTTGAATGGCAGAACCATGATGTGAGAAGTCAGAGTTTGCAGGCAAGCCTGGGGTTTGAGACCCGTGAGCGGGTGGGGCCGAGGCAGAAGTTCCGTGTGGCGGCTTGTAGGTCGTTGGGGGAAATTAAAGTACCCTTGTATTTGCGGCTTGAACGCCGATGGGGAGATTAGAAGTACCCGATGTGATGATGTATTAGAAGCATACGCTTTAGGGTACCTTGGGTGAAACCCGGGATTGCATTCATGTTGCATTGTATGCCCCTTTTTATTACTTGCTCAACTTAGAAACATGTTTGTTGTTTTAGACATCCAAATCTGTTTTTATAGCTTTACATGTTATTGTATATTGCATGCGAAGTGCTGACCTGCAGGGTGATGGTGTACCCCGGGGTCTGTTAGGGACGGCCAGGAGGAGATGTGTTGGTTATACAGTTGAATTCAGCCTTGCCGACCCACGTTACCACCAATTTTTACAGGGCAAGGATCGCAAGCAGGAACAAGCTCATCGGCCAAAAAGGCATAAGCCTTATGAAGTGAACTTACTTGTATTTACATTTTGATTGAATGATATGCTCCATGAAATGTAATCCGGCTTGCATGCCGAGGTAGCCTAGGAGTGCATATGCACGTTACTACTATTTAGTATTGTTGCAGTTTTGGGACTTATGATGTGTAAGGCCTTAAGGCCATTTTTGATACTCTTGGCTTATGGTGGATAACTTCTAGTTTTAATCATGTGTTTTTCCCTGTTGATGTCTGAGTTTTGAGATTGGGTAGTTTATATCATCTTATAATGCTGAAGTTGTGGAGTCTGTATGTTGTGGCGCCCCGGCCGGACCCATATTATATGGTCATTACAGGGGAGGTGTTACAATTTGGTATCAGAGGGAGGTTGATGTTCAAGGTAAAGATTCGTGGTCGAATGTTATAATAGGATCACATAATGAAGTTATCCACCTAGAAGTATCGTAAGACTATGAGTGTCCTTGTGCCTAGTTGTGCGACTAGAAACTGATTCTTATTCTACTTTGCTTTTGTGAAGGGTGCAAGCGGCGAGGTGGGGACGTCGAGGGCACGAGAAGAGCCTTCGGCGAGCAGTGCAACTGCTTAAGGTCCTTTGGGCATGGGGGTAACCCCGACTAATTTCTGTCACATGCTCGCAGAAGCAATGGTGACAGCTCAAGTTGTCGCAACAGCGCAAGTTCTGACCCTTGTTGCATAAGTGGCAACTCCTGCTACCCCAGATGCGGCAACAGTCGTGCCTGCAAAAAGAGTGGTCGTCGGGTATGGAGACCGACAAATGAAATATTTCTTAAGCTTCCATCCTCCAACGTTCAAGGGAGTCGACACGCCGACCGATGCAGAACATTGGTGAGCAAGGATTCAAGAACTGCTAAGGGAGACAGAGACGCTAGTAGAGAAGCAGACCGAGTTTGCAAGCTTCATATTGGAAGGTGACTCTAAGCGGTGGTGGGTAAGCCTTAGTGGTCGCTAGTTTTCTTGACGCACCCAATCCATAGAGGAGTTTGGGAATGCTTTCTTGAAAAGATATATTACTGCGCCGACGAGGTTGGCCCTTCAGAGGCAATTTCTACACTTGGTGCAGTGGGACAATACGGTAGACGTGTATGTTCATGAGTTTACTCGGTTGGGACGTTATGCTGGAACGACCATAGCTGACGATGTGGAGAGGGACAACCTCTTCTACCATGGGCTGAGGGAGAATCTGAGACAACCCCTCATAGCTATGAATAATGCTGGTTTCAATGAGCTGGTTGAGGATGCTAGAACGTTGGAAAGCGATTTGGAGCGAACCCAACATCGAAAGGGTTTTGTAGCCAAGCAGGGAGAAGGAAAGCCTTCTCAATCTCAAGGAAAGTCTGACGGAAGTAAGTGGAAGAAGAAGTCTCATCCCTACAAGAATTGGGAGAAGGATAGTACGACGTCCGGGGGGGTCTCGCTTCAAGGGACCATGATCATGCTACAAGTGTGGCAAGCCGGGCCACATAGCTCATTTATGTACTGAGGATGGAGCTGAGCAGGAGACGAGGAAAGAGCAGTCGGTGCGCTCTGGGCCCAGCGCAGTGGAGAAATGAAAGATGCCGGAGTCTAGCACTTCTCGTTTCCAATTCGTGCAGTCAAGGGCGTATGACCTTGGGCAGCAGGAAGCAATCCACCAACCAGATGTGGTGATAGGTATGAAAGTTTAAGTTAATCTTTTACTTTAGACTTTCAAGACCATTTATGTATGTTGCCTATGTTTTAGGCTTTGTGTTAGTTTCTGGGTAGCCCCCTAGGGTATTGTTTGATACGGGAGCGTCACACTCCTTCCTTGTGGAAGCTTTATCCGAAGAATTGGAGTTGAGTCATTTTTGGCAGACGCAGAGCTGAAGGTGTACATGCCCAATGGGTATTCCATGACTACCGGGGCGAAGGGGTGCATTTGTTGGAGTCTAGGTGGTCTTGACTTCATGTTGGTAGCAACGGTTCTACCGCTGGTTGAGTTCGATGTGATTTTGTGAATGGACTGCATTGCAGAGCAGCGTGCCAGTATTGACTGCCTATCTAAGATGACGACCTTGAGAAGTGAAGGGAAGATAGAAGTTACGTTTGAGGGCCTTAATGGAGTGGCCTTTTCCCTGATTTTGGTCATGCAGTTGGTGCGGGCAGTTAACCAGGGAGGAGTAGCTCTTGTAACATTGTTGGAGGTCCGCCTTTCCAGGTTATCACTTGGAGAAGTGTCGGTAGTGGCAGAGTTCGAGGATGTTTCTACCAAGGAGCTTCCTGGAGCACCTCCTCGACGGGAGATTGATTTCTCGATTGAGTTGGTGCCAGAGGCTAGGCCGGTGTCACGTCCTCCTTTTAGAATGGCACTAAAGGAGTTGACCGAACTCAAAGCACAGTTGCAGGAACTATTGGAATAGGGGTATATTAGTCCCAATTCTTCACCATGGAGGGCGTCAGTGCTTGTTTCCATCCGTGCAAAGTAAGATTTCATGGCTAGGAAGAGGAGTCGAAGGGTAACGACACTTATCCTCTCGGTTTTAGGATGTGTGTATGACATCTACTATTTTCTTGCCTTCTTTCAAGCATTCTAGGCACCGTATTTCTCAAGTGAGAGAGATTCAGGTTACCATGGTTCAAGAGGAGCCACTGGGTCGATTATGTCCATCCTCGACATGATATTGCATTAGAAATCCGCTTCGTTAATAGATTAGGCATTGCGGGTGAAGTCGTAGTCGCGACCGTTAGTCCGACTCGGTGATGTTGGATTGTGTGTCATAAGGCTTTTGTACAAATGTTGGAATAAGGTGGGAAAGGCATGAGATTGTGATGTGACAAGGCATGGTTTGTCTCTATGGTCGGCTGGCTAGCCCGTGATGTTGCAAGGTCATGTGTGGAAAGTGTCCCGACGAGACAAGTCCCCTTCTGTGGAACTACCGAGAATGCCAAGCTTAGGACAAGCCCAGACGATCCCAACTAGGTCCTGTTGGGTCTCCTTCAGTGGACTTGGTCCCGATACTGGAGCCGGGCCTGGGTCGTCGTGAACGCGTGGGGTCTAGCATGGGTTCTTAGCATCAGTTTGTTGAATGGCGGAAGCCTGACGTAAGAAGTCAGAGTTTGCAGGCAATCCCGGGGTTTGAGACCCATGAGCGGGTGGGGCCGAGACAGAAGTTCTGTGTGGCAGCTTGTAGGCCGTTGGGGGAAATTAGAGTACCCTTGTGTTTGCGGCTTGAACGCCGATGGGAAAATTGGAAGTACCCTATGTGATGGTGTGTTAGAAGCATACACTTTAGGGTGCCTTGGGTGAAACCCGGGATTGCATTCATGCTGCATTGTAGGCCCCTTTTTATTACTTGCTCAACTTAGAAACTTGTTTGTTGCTTGAGACATCCAAATATGTTTGTATAATTTTACATGTTATTGCATATTACATACGTAGTGCTGACATGCAGGGTGATGGTGCACCCGGAGTCTATTAGAGACGGCCGGGAGGAGATGTGTTGGTTACACAGTTGAGGTCAGCCTTTGCTGATCCACATTGCCACCAATTTTTACAGTACAAGGATCGCAAGCAGGAGCAAGCTCGTCGGCCAAAAAGGCCTAAACCTCATGAAGTGAACATACTTGTATTTACATTTTGATTGAATGATATGCTCCATGAAATGTAATCTGGTTTGCATGCCGAGGTAGCCTAGGAGTGCATATGCACGTTATTACTATTTAATATTGTTGCAGTTTTGGGACTTATGATGTGTGAGGCCATAAGGTCATTTTGATACTCTTGGCTTGTGGTGGATAACTTCTAGTTTTAATCGTGTGTTTTCCGTTGTTGATGTCTGAGTTTTGAGATTGGGTAATTTATATCATCTTATAATGCTGAAGCTGTGGAGTCTGTATGTTATGGGGACCCGACCGGACCCATATTATACGGTCATTACAGGGGAGATGTTACACTGCTACTCAACAAAGTAGATTTATCCATGATGTTAGCTATGTGCCATCTTTAGCCACAAACCTACTAAGTGTAGGTCAAATGGTGCAAAAAAGATATCAAGTAATGTTTACAAATAATTCCTACAACATCTTAAATAGTCAAGGGAATGTTGAAGTAACAGCTAGTATGAGCTATAATAGAGTGTTCACTTTAACACTTTATCTCTTATAAGTACATAGCAATCACTCCTTACCAACACCCTTTGACACCAAAGATATGGTCATCTAAATTTTCATGACTTAAGAGATTTAAAAATTCACAATATTGTGGAAGGCTTGCTCAACATAACAGTCAGTCGTGAGTGTGTCAGCTGTGCAGACGCAAAAGCACACAAGCTGCCTTTTCCTAAATCTTCGTATAAAATGTGTTTGGAACAACTAGATCTTGTTTGCAACAACTAGTTTTGGGTGTCATCGAATCTTTACTTCTGATGCATGTTTGGTTGCAAGAGTTAGGTAAATATTGTTCCATGACTTGATCCCCCCTTTGATGCAAATTCGTTTCTATTAGAATCACCAATTCAATAATTTAATTCATTAATATCATAAGCAACCAGTAAAAAGTAGTTTTAAATTTATGCAACTCATTGACTTGAATCTCTGCTTGACTCTATAACAAGAACAAATAAATGGTCATAACAAGTATGAATTTTTTTATAAGTCTTACATCTGAACTTGAAGACTCTAATGCATCGAATAGCGAAAAATGGACAAAGAGCTAAAAAAATGGACAAAGAGCTAAAAAAGACATACTTTATTGCTCCAAAAAGGTAATAATTACATATGTATGCTCCCTTATTTATAGAAATCGAGGGTGATGAGTGAATACAATAACCGATGTGGGATTAAATACAAGCCGGGCGGCCTATGCGGTTTGACACGGTCAAACCGCCCACTATACAACAAATAATAAAACAACAACCGACAACTTGCAAAGTCGCCTATCTGCCAAGGAAAACCACTGATACAGGCTGCCAGACCGCAACTACGGGTTGCCACCAGGCTGCAGTTGTGGATACCCACCAGGCCGCAGCTGCTGCAATTTATCAGACTGCAACCGCGGGTTGCCACCAGACCGCAGTTGTGGTTAACCACCTGTCGGTTGCTGCGAATCCAACCAGACCGCTGTGGCTTCATCCAGACCGCTGTTGTTTCATTCAGACCATTGCAGCTATCTGATAGCCCACTATTATGGTTTACTGCTAGATCGCTGTGACTTCCATCAGACTGCTGCGGCTAAACTCCAGACCGTTGCTACGGCTAACCCTCAGACTGCCACTGCTACTGTCCACCTGATCGCAAGCTGAGGTTCACCACCAGACCGTTGGGCCAAACCGCTAGGTCGCTGGGATAGGTAGACCGCTGCAGTTAGACACAAGTCTGTCCGATCTCCACTAGCTCTAACACTCCCCATCAAGCTGGAGCATATATATCTACCATGCTTAGCTTGTTATAAACCTCCTTGAAAGGGGTAACTGGCTTGGTCATCAGCCAGTTCTCTCTCTGAGGTAACAAACGAGGTGCATATCTGATTTTTCAAATATCCTCTCTAATTAAGTGGAAATCAACCTCGATATGCTTCGTCCTCTCATGGAAGATAGGATTCCTTGAAATATATATGGCTGTATTGTTGTCACAGAACATTGGCAGTGGACGATCATAAAGCTCTCCAAAATCAAGCATAAATGTCTGTAATCACTTCGGCTCGCAAGTAGTTTGAGACATTCTCCTATACTCAGCTTCTGCACTTGACCTAGAGACAAAAGCTTGTTTCTTGCTCTTCCAGCTGACCAAATTCCCGCCAACAAAAGTACAGAACCCATATGTGGACTTAATCTTCAAATGTCCCATTTTCTAAAACAGAAGTCCTTTCCTTGGAGCATCTTTCACATACTATAGAATCTTCATTGCCAGCTGTAGATGACACTCCTTAGGAGCTTGCATAAACTGACTCACTCTTCCAATAGCATAACAAATATCTGGTCTTGTGACTATCAGATAAATGAGTTTCCCCACAAGCTGTCTGTACCCGGTGACATCATCAAGAAGAGGTGAGCCCTCACTCCAACACTTATCATCTCCAAATGACCGGAGAATGAGTCGGTTTAGCTCCAAGGAGACCTACCTCTTTCAAAAGGTTAAAGGCATACTTTCTCTGTGAATGAACAATAAACCCTAGTTTCCTGGATATCTCAATGCCCAAGAAATATTTCAGAGATCTCATATCTTTAGCAACAAAATGCTTAAGGAGATGCTTCTTGGTCATTTCCACACCTTCTCTATCATCCCCTATGAGAAGAATATCATCCACATAAACTACAAGGACAATAAGACCAGTTGATGCCTTGCTAATGGATAACGAGTGATCTGCAACACTTCTACCAAACTCAACCAAAGAAATGACCTTATTGAACTTGTCAAACTAGGCCCCAGGACTTTGCTTATGGTTATAGTTTGTCTTTCGTAATTTACAGACCTGAGACTCCCCCTGAGCAACATACCCAGAGGTTGCTCCATATAGACAGTTTCCTATAAATCACCATAAAGAAAGGCATTCTTCACATCCAGCTGAGACATTTCCCAGTCTTTGTTGTCGGCTAACGAAAAAATCACATTGATTGTAGTAATCCTTTCCACATAAGAGAAAGTGTCAAAGAAATCCACTCCATAAGTCTGCATAAAACCTTTGGCAACAAGCCGGGCCTTGTAACTATTAATAGATCCATAAGGTAGAAACTTAATAACAAAGACCCAGCGACAACCAACCACGTCAACACCAGGAGGTATAGGAACAAGAGTCTAAGTACCTCGTTCAATAAGAGTACGCATCTCTTCATCCATAGCAGCCTTCCAATGTTGGATAACAAAAGCATCTTGATACAAAGCGGGAATAACATTAGCCGAGAGGGCCAGTGTAACACCCCCTAACCGTCGCATAGCATATAACAGTAGGTCCGGCCGGGGCCCGACGTCATATACCACGGACAGACCGAGAGGTTACTCAATGGAAATCATCCAACTAAGAATTAATGTCCTACACCGAGTGCATTCTAATGGAAGCAATTTAGCAGTTACAAATTAAGAACCCAGACAACAACATGAATGTCCACTACAAAGCCCAACAGGAATGACGTACAATACACAAGTACATGGCCTTATGGCCTTACAATTATTTATTCAAAATATAGTGTTTTCCAAACCTCAGCATGCAGGCTGGTCACACATGAATAATAAAGTAAACACTCAAATTAGGACTTCGAGGGCCGGTTCAGCAACATAGGCTTTTGCCCGCTATTTAGCACTTGGCTCTGCAGCATCTGCAAGCAACAATCCACCGCACGGTGGCAAACAAAGGCAACTGTCAGCTATGATGACCAAATTATAACGATCATGCCCCCGAACTCAGGGCGGCGATGCTCCTTCCCTGCATTTTATTAGCATAATCAAGCAGTATAGTGTAACAACACTTCATCACAGGCGTAGGCATGCACGACTACACACCCTGTGCACTCAGGGCACATTTACGGTGAACCGGTCCATGTCACGTCAATTTAAGCCATAGACATTGCGGTCTCACCACCGCCACTTGGACGACCAATCTCGCGAGCATTTTGTCTTTTCGGTATTGGTCATGTCAATTTAAGCCATAGACCGCCTAAGACCCTCCATCTATGCCAACAACTCCTACCGAATGATATAGGGCAGGTACGGTTCCGCCTGACTCGTTGCTCACACCGCAACGTCAATTTAATCCATATGCGCGAGTCAAGCTTCCCTGAGTCCCAATCCGATCACACACTTCACATAACTCAGTTATGTGTAAGTTGGCTCTCAGGCCACCATGTTGGCAGAATCACGCATCTGCTCAACTTTCCGGGTGCACCTTGGAGTTAATCCCCAAGGCTCCATGTTGCAATCTACCGCGTAGAAACCCCGAAAAACAACTATCAGCGCGAAGTCTTCTCCAGCCATTCATGCAATGCAACATCACCGATCCAGACCAACTTATCTGGGTAGGCTTCACACATCATGCCTATGTCCGATTCTCGATTACGGACTCTACATGTACACAACGGGGACTATTCATGTCTACCCGAAGGAACGCCTTAAACTCACCGCAAACTCGTGAGAGCGGGCTTCCTATACAGAGAAAAGAGGACTTCACATGTCCTAGGATGAGAATCGTTACCCTAGCATTTTTCCTTGGCGCCATGGAAATCTATGCGGATGAAAAGCACCGCGATGTCCTCGCTTATGTAGATCCGAAGTCGGCTTGCAATTTGGAGCTCCGAAGCTCCGCCGGTGACCAGATCTAACTCCCTTCTTCTTCTAGCTTGCTCTCCCCTCTCTCTAGAAGCTTAGAAAGAGAATGCTTAAGAGAAATGAAGGCTTGCCAACCCTATTCTCGGGTATATCCCAGCAGGAACAAACCCCAGCCGTCGGATCCCAAAATAAGGAAACGGACGGCCATGATCCGGACTTAAACTCCAAAACCTGGGCCGAACACGGCTTGTGACACGCCCGTGTCCAAGGCCGTGTTCCCCATTCGCTGTCGAAACCGACGCATTCCGAAAAGGACACGGGCTCTCGACACGCCCGTGTTCGGATTGACATGCATGTGTCATCCAATACACGCCCGTGTTCCCGGGCGTGTTCCTCCATCGACACAAGACCAACACCAACCCGAGAAGAACAAGGGTATTGGACACGCCCGTGTCCAATTTGACACGCCCGTGTCTACCCGACACGGCCCGTATACTGACCTCGTGTAGCACCCCCGCCACAGCCCGACTTCAACCCGTGAAGGACACGGCCTGAGACACGCCCGTGTCGCGGGCCGTATTCGCTGCTCGACGATCTTCGACTCCAAATTCGTCGACCACTCGGCCAGATCGTTGACCCGAACACGATACGCCCCTGGGACACGCCAGTGTCCCAGGCCGTGTGACCCTTGCCAAGTTCCAAACTTGGCTCAAAACGCCACCCGCCGCTCTTTTGAGTTTCGGGGCGTTACAACTCTCCCCCTCTTAAAAGAATTTCATTCCGAAATTACATAAAGGAAAAATAAACACAAAACTTAAACGGTACCTGAGTGGAATAACTCCGGGTACTCCTCAAGCATGGTCTACTCTCGCTCCCACGAGAGCTCCTCCCGACCGCAGTTGTCCCAACGGACCTTGACTATCCTGATCTCTTTGTTGCGTAGCCGCTTGACTTCCGAGTCCTCAATGCAAACGGGCTTGACCTTCATCATCAACCCATTATCGACCGTCACTCGATCGGCCGCAATCACTTGTGAAAGCTCTTGCACCGCCTTCCGCAGCACCGATATGTGGAATACATCGTGCAGACCACTTAGCTCCACTGATAGCCTCAATCGATAAGCTGCTTCGACAATCCGCTCCAGAACCTCAAACGGTCCAAGGTACCTCGGGCTTAACTTCTTCAAGCGCCGCACCCGCGAGACACCCTTGAACGGCTTGATCTTCAAGTATACCCAGTCGCCGACAGTGAACTCCGCGTTCCTATGCTTGGCGTTATAGTACTTCGCCTGCCGGTCCTGTGCTATTAACAACCTCTCTCGAATCGTTCAAACCAACGACGTTGCATCTTCCACCTCTTGGCGCTTGTACAACTTTAGCTCACCCGTTTCCAACCAAGACAACAGCGTGCGACATCTTCTACCATAAAGGGCCTCGAAGGGCGCCATTTGTATGCTTGCCTGGTAGCTATTATTGTAAGCGAATTTCACCAAGTATAGGGGATCTTACCACTGCTGCCCGAAATCCAGGACGCACATGCGAAGCATGTCTTCCATTATACTATTGACTCTCTCGGTCTGCTCATCCGTCTGCGGATGAAAGGCTGTGCTGAAACTCAATTTTGTTCCCAACATATACTGCACCAACCTCCAATCATTGGACGTGAACCGCCCATCTCGGCCACTCACGATGCTGCGGGGCACACCGTGAAGCCGTACTATGTTATACACATATAACTTCGTCAGTTTCTCCACAGAATCGTCCTTCCTATGCGGAATGAAGTGTGACACCTTCGTCAAATGATCCACGATCGCCCAGATGGCGTCGTTTCCCTTCTGCGACCTTGGCAACCCGTGCATAAAGTACATAGTAATGTCGTCGAATTTCCACTTCGGAATATGCAAGGACTTCAAGAATCCTCACGGCTTTTGGTACTCCGCCTTCATCAAGGCTTATGTTTGACACTTCACCACGTATAGTGCCACATCCTTCTTAAGTCCTGGCCACCAGAACAGTTTCTTCACATCGCGGTACATCTTCGTGCTCCCCGGGTGAATCAAGTACTTGGTATGATGTGCCTCGTACAACAATTCCACGCGCAAATTGCCCACGCTTGGGACGCACAGACGACCGTCTTTCCAAAGCAATCCATCCTCAACAACAAATTGGGAATTTGACCCATCCAAAGCCTCTATCATGAGTTGCTTCATGCGGCCATCCAAATCCAAAGCCTGCCGAATCCGATCAGCCAGGTCACACTGAACTTCCGTCAAGTTCAATAGCGCTTCTGCACTTGATTGCTTTTGTACGCAAGAGATCTCCAACGCCTCCAACTCCCGAACCAACTGCTCGTCATATACCGACAACCAATTGGCTTGAGCTGGGGCCCTGCGACTCAATGCGTCCACAATCGCATTGCCTTTCCCATGCATATAGTGACTTTTGAACGTGTAGTCCCCCAGGAACTCCATCCATCTCCTTTGTCGCATGTTTAGATCTTTCTGATCCAATAAGTATTTCAAGCTTTTGTGGTCGGTATAGATATCGACCTTCACCTCATACAAGTAGTGCCTCCACAGCTTCAAGGCAAAAATCACGGCCGCTAACTTTAAGTCATGGACCAGATAATTCTTCTCGTGCACTTTCAGCTATCTCGAGCCATACGTTATCACACTTCCATGTTGCAGTAGTACACAACCCAAGCCACTGCTAGAAGCATCACTCTAGATTTCAAAGCCTTCGTTCCCACTCGGCTAACTAAGAACCGATGTCGTGGTCAACCGACACTTTAACTCCTCAAAAGCTCGTGCGCACTCTGACGTCCAAACGAACCTCTGCTCTTTCCTCGTCAAAGTCGTGAGGGGTAACGCTATCCGCGAGAAGTTCTCCACGAAGCACCTGTAATAGCCGGCAAGCCCCAAAAAACTCCAGACTTCCGCCACCGTAGATAGCACAGGCCACTCTCGTATCACAACAATCTTCGTCGGATCCACCGCAATTCCCTCTCCACTGACTATGCGACCAAGGAACGCTACTGAGGACAACCAAAACTCGCATTTGGAGAACTTGGCATACAATCGATTCCTCCTCAGTGTCTCCAGCACCAAATGTAGATGCTTAAAATGATCCTCCTCACTCTGCGAGTACACCAATATGTCGTCGATGAAGACGATCATAAAGTAGTCTAGGTACTCCCTAAAAGTCCTGTTCATCAGATACATGAACACTGACGGCGCATTCGTCAGCCCAAATGGCATGACCGTAAACTCATAATGTCTGTATCTCGTACTAAAAGCTGTCTTAGGGATATCACTCTCCCTTATCCTCAGCTGATAATAACCGGACTTGAGATCCAATTTCGAGTACACTGTCGACCCGACTAACTGATCAAATAGATCATCAATCCTTAGGATCGGGTACTTGTTCTTCTCTGTTAGCTTGTTCAGCTCTCGATAATCGATACAAAGTCTCAAATTTCTGTCCTTCTTCTTAATAAAAAGGACTGGTGCGCTCCAAGATGACAAACTTGGACGCACATACCCCTGCTCCAACAACTCTTGCAGTTGAACCTTCAGCTCTGCCATTTCCTTAGGCTCTAGCTGATACGGAGAACGTAACACAGGTTTAGCACCTGGAACTAGCTCGATGGTGAAATCAATCTCCCGTTGAGGTGGGGCTCTAGGAAGATCGCCAGGGAACACATCAGGGTACTCTGATACCACTGGAATACTATCCAATGTAGGCTTGGGCTTTGTAACCTCCACTAGCGTAAAGAATAGCTCTGTACTAGCACGAACCGCCTTCACCACCTGAAGAGCAGACATCAAAGTCTTGCTCAACCCTTTCAAGCTTGTAAAAGTCGTCCCACGACCTGATCCCAACTTCACTTCCTTGTGACTGCAATCAATATAAGCTTGCTGCTCCGAGAGACAGTCCATGCTAAATATCACGTCAAACTCCACCAGCGGTAGTAACGACGCTTGCAAATCGAACTCTTGACTCCCAATACGAATCTTAACGCCACATGTTCTATCCGCGCGCATCAAACACCCATTCGACAACAACACATCCAGTTTGTCCTTCGTCATTGAAGAAGGTACTCCGACGCGCGATATGAATCCTTCGGACAAAAAGGAGTGCAAAGCTCCCGTATCAAAGAGTGCTCTCGCCGGATTCTCACAAATCAAAACAAATCCTAAACAAGCAGTGGTAAGGTAACACGCTCATAATAAGTATTTAAAAATTAACTTGCTATAAATTTAAATCGTACCTGTCACCACATCCACTTGCTTAATGACTTCCTGCTGGCCAAAATTATAAACTCTAGGTTGAGCCGGAGCATAATGGGACGCGGTTGACTCCACCGCCTTGCCCATCTCTTCATATGTTGCTCCCGGCTTGCTCTCGGACTTGGGACGTCCGCTCCAGCAGTCTCAGGCAAAATGTCCCGGCTTTCCACAAGTAAAGCATGCACCCGGGGTTCGACCCGTAGTCACCCCAGAAGAACCAGAAGAGGGGGCTGGACCCGAGATCCTAGCCTTCTTGTAGAACTTACGATAACCAGACTTCAAAGTAGTCGGCACTTTAAACTCTGTCTTCTTATTACCAGAGCTTTTCTTTGCTCTCTTAAACCTTCATAGAATCGGTTCGTCTTGCGCTCCTCATCCGCGATTATGGAGATAGTGTACCGACCCAATCGAGTAAACTCATGGAGATACTCATCCACACTACTCTCTCCTTGCACCAACCTTTGGAACTCATTCTCCAATGCTATCCTCTGAGTTGGAGGGAGGTACCTTGCCAAGAACAATCTTGAAAACTCTTACATCGAGATGTCCATGAGTTGCCTTCCTCTCAAGTGATGAAGCTCTAAACCTTCCCACCACAACCTCGCATCCCCTTCCAACAGGAATGTAGCTATAGTGGTCATCTGCCACTCTTCCATCTCCGTCGCTGTCAAGACTCTTTTCACTCAGGAGAGCCAATCTTCAGCTTGGGATGGGGTTCCCGTCCCTGAGAACACCGGAGGATTGAATCCCATAACATGTTTGAGCTGTCTTTAGGTTGCTCTCCTAGGCACCAGAGCCTCCACCACTACCTTCTCCACCCTTCTCTGCTCAGCTGCTTGGAGTGGTACCTGCTCCATCGCAGGAGCGGGCTACTGCATTTGCCTTGCAGGTTGCGCGTTGATCATGACAAACACTGCTTCGGCCACCAATCGTATGATTTCAGCTGATGGAGGTGTTGCAGGCACATCATTCGGTGTGCTGCTAGCCTCAAAAATCGGGCATTTTGACGGCCCTGCACCACTTCTGGTCACATATAGTTGTACAAAACATCGTTAAGCGACCAAACAAAATTGCAAAAAGCAATTATAGGAACACGCGGGTTACTCAAACACGTGTATTTTCATTCCTAAGTGGACATTCATGGGTTCTTTTGATGTTATAACGATGACGCACACACATGTGCTTACCACCCCTTAAAAGAATTCATCCACGAATTCATTTAAGCTGACCTAAACCAATAGTCTGATACCAAATTGCAACACTCCCTAACGGTCGCATAGCATATAGCAGTAGGTCTGGTCGGGGCTTGATGCTATATACCACGGACAGACCGGGAGGTTACTCAATGGAAACCATCCAACTAAGAATTAACGTCCTACACAGAGTGTATTCTAACGGAAGCAATTTAGCAGTTACAAAATAAGAACCCAGACAACAGCATGAATGTCCACTACAAAGCACAATAGGAATGATGTACAATACACAAGTATATGGCCTTATGGCCTTACAATTGTTTACTCAAAATACAGTGTTTTTCAAACCTCGGCACGCAGGCCGGTCACACATGAATAATAAAGTAAACACTCAAATTAGGCCTTCGAGGGCCGGCTCAGCAACATGGGCTTTTGCCCGCTATTTAGCACTTAGCTCCGCAGCACCTACAAGCAACAATCCACCGCACGGTGGCAAACAAAAGCAACGGTCAGCTATGCTGACCAAATTATAACGATCCCGCCCCCGAACTCGGGGCGGTGATGCTCCTTCCTTGCATTTTATTAGCATAATCAAGCAGTATAGTGTAACAATACTTCATCACAGGCGTAGGCATGCACGTCCACACACCCCGTGCACTTAGGGCATATTTTCGGTGAACCGGTCCATGCCACGTCAATTTAAGCCATAGACATTACGGTCACACCACCACCACTTAGACGGCCAATCTCGTGAGCATTTTGTCTTTCCGGCATTGATCACGTCAATTTAAGCCATAGACCGCCTAAGACCCTCCATCTATGCCAACGGCTCCTACCGAACGACATAGAGCGGGTACGGTTTCGCCTGACCCGTTGCTCACATCGCAACGTCAATTTAAGCCATATGCGCGGGACAAGCTTCCCCGAGTCCCCATCTGTAACGCCCCGAAACTCAAAGGGAGCAAAGGGGGACGTTTTGAGCCAGTTTGGGTTCTGGCTGCAGGGACACGGCCTGGGACACGCGCGTGTCCCAGGGCGTGTCAAGCCTATGTTGACACTAAGGCGGGAAGTCGACACTTTGGTCTCGACATTGTGTAGAGACTGGGCACACGGCCTGCGACACGGGCGTGTCGCAGGGCGTGTCGACCCGTGTCGACACTTAGCCGCGGAGTCAACGAGATTCGCTCGACGATGCGTCGAGACAAGGCACACGGCCTGTGACACGGGCGTGTCGCAGGGCGTGTCGACCTGTCTCGACGATCGTCCCGGGGAGTCGACGAGATTCGCTCGATGATGCGTCGAGACAAGGCACACGGCCTAGGACACGGGCGTGTCCAAGGTTGTGTCATCAGGTCGATGGACGTGTCCAAGACCGTGTCAACGGTATACGGCCTGGGGTCCAGTCGTGTTGAGGTGACACGGGTAAGGACACGGGCGTGTCCTAGAACCCGTGCAGTGCTCGGGTTGTTTTCGGGGAAAAATGATGGGGTACACGGCCGGACTCACGGCCGTGTCAGGTGGAACATGGGCGTGTCAGCTCGAACACGGGCGTGTTCGATACCCGTGTGAGGTTCCAGGCGATTCGATTTTGACGGCGAATGAGGCACACGGCCCTGGACACGGGCGTGTGCCAGGCCGTGTTCGGTCCAGATTGGGCATTTCAGCCCCGAATCAAAGTCGTTCGTTTCCTTGTTTTGAGATCCAACGACTGGGGGATGTTCCTGAAGGGATATACCCGGGATTTGGACTTAGAAACCCTCACTTTTCTTAAGTGTTATCTTTCTAAAAACCTTAGAGAGAGGAGAGCCAAGGGAGGAAGAAGGAGCTAGATCCCGCCATTGGAGGAGCTTCGGAGCTCCGAATCGCGAGCCGACTCCAGATCCACGGAGGCAAAGCTAGTGCGGTGCTTTTCATCCGATTACTTTTCAATGGCGCCAAAGAGGAACGCTAGGGTAACGATCCTCATCTTGAGCATGAGTAGCTCTCTTTCTTTGCATAGGAAGCCCGCTCTCGCGAGTTTGCGGAGAGTTGGAGGCGTTCCTTCGAGTAGATATGTGAAGTCCCCGTTGTTTAGAGTCCGTAAGCGAGAACGGACATAGGCATGATGTGTGAAGCCTACCCGGACATGTTGGTCTGGATCGGTGATGTTGCATTGCATAATGCCGGAGAAGACTCCGCGATATTGGTTGTTTTTCGGGTTTTCTACGCGGTAGATTGCAGCAGGGAGCCTTGGGGATTAACCCAAAGGTGCACCCGGAAAACTGGGCGGATACGAGATTTTGCCAACTTGGTGGCCTGAGAGCCAACTTGAACATAACTGGGTTATGTGATTTGTGATGGAAATGGGACTCGGTGGAAGTTTGACCCGCGCAAATGGCTTAAATTGTCGTTGCGATGTGAGCACGGGTTAGATGGAACCGTACCCGTTCTATGTCGTTCGGTTAAAGAGACCTAAAGGCACGTGACACTTACCGTTGGCATAGATTAGGGTCTTCGGCGGTCAATGGCTTAAATTGTCGTGACCCAGGCCAAGAAGACAGATTGCTCATAGGTTTGGCCGTATAAGTGGCGGTGGTGAGTCCGGAATGTCTATGGCTTTAATTGACGTGACATCGACCCGTTCACCGAAAATGTGCCTTGAGAGCACGGGGCGTGTGGCCGTGCGAGCCAACGACTGTGATGAAATGGCTATATATATATTGCTCGCTTATGCTAATGAAATGCAGGGAAGGAGCATCACCGCCCCGAGTTGGGGGCGGAATCGTTATAATTTGGTCAGCATTGCTGACCGTTGCCTTGTTTTGCCACCGTGCGGTGGTTTGTTGCTTACAGGTGCAGCTGGACCAAGCGGTCAATAGCGGGCTAAAGCCCTTTTTGCGAAGCCGACCCTCAAAGACCTAATTGGAAGTGTTTACTGTTTTATTCATGTATGACCGGCCTGCGTGTCGTGGTTGGTAAAACATGTAATATCAAGTGAAACATTTTGTAAAGCCTTAAGGCTATTTTGGGTATTTTGTATAACATTCCGACTTTGTATTAGTGGACATTCGTGCTTCAATGCTGGATTCCTTGTCACAACTTTTATATACTGCTTCCGCTAGAATGCTCTGTGTAGGACGTTGAGATTGGTTGGATGGTTTCCATAAGTAACCACCCGGTCTGTCTGTGGTATATGACGTCGGGCCCCGGCCGGACCTACTGCTATATGCTATGCGACGGATAGGGGGTGTTACAATTTGGTATCAGACTACTGGTTTTGGTCGGGCTTAAAGTGAATTCGTGGGCGAATTCTTTTTAAGGGGTGGTGAGCACATTGTGTGCGTCATCGTAATAACAGTCAAAAGAACCCATGAATGTCCACTTAGGAATGAAAATACTCGTGTTTGGGGAACCTGCGTGTTCCTATAATTGCTGTTTGCAATTTTATTTGGTCGCTTAACAGTGTTTTGTACCACTATAGGTGACCAGAAGTAGTGTTGGGCCGTCAGAACGCCGAGTTTCTGAGGCTAGTAGTGCACCGGATGTTGCTCCTGCAACACCTCTGTCGGCTGAGAATATTCGATTGGTGGCTGAAGCGGTGTTGGCCGTGATAAATGCGCAGCCTGCAAGGCAAGCGCAACAGCCCGCTCCTGTGATGGAGCAGGAACCTCTGCAAGAGGCCGAGCCGAGGAGAGTGGAGCAAGTGGTTGTGGAATCGGTGGTGCCAAGGAGGGCAACCGAGAGGCAGCTTAAGCATGTAATGAGCTTTAACCCTCCGTTATTCTCGGGGTTGGGAACCCCATCTCAGGCTGAAGACTGGCTCTCCAGGGTGAAGAGAGTCATGACAGCGATGGAGACGGAGGAGTGGCAAATGACCACCATCGCTACGTTCCTTCTGGACGGTGAAGCGAGGATGTGGTGGGAAGGATTGGAGCTGCATCATTTGAGGGGTAGGCAATTGATAGACGTTCCGATGGAAGAGTTCTCGGGATTGTTCTTAGCAAGATACCTCCCTTCTACTCAGAGGATTTCGATGGAGACCGAATTTCTGAAGTTGGTTCAGGGTGAGAAGAGCGTGGATGAATATCTCCATGAGTTCACTCGTTTGAGTCGTTATGCTAGCTGCACCATCATGGATGAGGAGCGCAAGCCTAATCGCTTTTATGAAGGCTTGAGGGATGAGTTGAGACTACTGCTTTCGGGGCCGATGACGCAGAGTTTCTTAACCTTGGTCAATACTGCCCGGTCCTTGGAGAAGGACATGAAAAATGTACAAGCAAAGAAAAGCTTGGGTGAGAAGAAATCTGAATTCAGAGTGCCGACTACTTCAAAGTCCGGCTATCGGAGGGCTTTCAAGAAGCATAAGACTTCGGGTCCATCTCCTTCTGGTGCTTCTGGGGCGACTACGAGTCGGACCCCGGGCGTGTGTTTTACATGCGGAAAGACGGGGCATTTAGCCCGGGATTGTTGGAGCGGACGTCCTAAGTCCGAGAGAAGGCCGGGAGCTACTTATGAAGAGAAGGAAAAGGCGGTGGAGTCGACCGCATCCCACTATGCTCCGGCCCAACCAAGGGTGTACAATCTTGGCCAACAGGAGGCCATCAAACAAGCTGATGTGGTGACAGGTACGGCTTAATTTATAGCAAGTCAATTTCTTTGAATGCTTGTTATGCACATGTTACCGTACAACTGCTTGTTTAGGATTTGTATTGATTTGTGAAAATCTGGCACGAGCACTCTTCGATACGGGAGCGTCACACTCCTTCTTGTCCGAAGGATTTATATCACGCATCGGAGTCCCTTCTTCGATGGCGAAGGATAAGTTGGAAGTGTTGTTGCCCATTGGGTGTTCGATGCGAGCGGATAGGATCTGCGATGTTAAGATTCGTATTGGGGAGCAGGAGTTTGACCTGCGGGCGTCTTTACTTCCGTTGGTGGAGTTCGACGTCATATTTGGCATGGACTGGCTCTCGGAGTAGCAAGCCCATATAGATTGTGGTAGCAAGGAAGTCAAGCTGGGAGCAAGTCGTGAGACGACTTTTACGGGCTTAAGGGGTCGAGCAAGACGTTGATGTCTGCTCTTCAAGTGGTGAAGGCGGTTCGTGCCGGAGCAGAACTGCTCTTTACACTAGTGGAGGTTGCAAAGCCGAAGCCCGCGTTGGATTGCATTTTAGTGGTATCGGAATACCCTGATGTGTTCCCCGCAGATCTTCCTGGAGCCCCGCCTCAGCGGGAGATAGATTTTACGATCGAGCTAGTGCCAGGTGCAAAGCCTGTGTCACGATCTCCTTATCGGCTAGTGCCTAAGGAAATGGCGGAGCTGAAAGTTCAACTGCAAGAGTTGTTGGAGCAAGGGTATGTGCGCCCGAGTTCTTCGCCTTGGAGCGCACCGATCCTCTTTGTTAAGAAGAAGGACGGAAGCTTGAGGCTGTGTATTGATTATCGGGAGCTCAACAAGTTAACTGAGAAGAACAAGTACCCGATCCCCCGGATTGATGATCTATTTGATCAGTTAGTCGGGTCGATGGTGTACTCGAAGTTGGATCTCAAGGCTGGGTACTATCAGCTGCGAATAAGGGAGAGTGATATCCCGAAGACAGCGTTTAGTACGAGATACGGACATTATGAGTTTACGGTCATGCCGTTTGGGCTGACAAATGCGCCGTCAGTGTTCATGGATTTGATGAACAGGACTTTCAGGGAGTACTTGGACCATTTCGTGATCGTCTTTATCGACGATATTTTGGTGTACTGCAAAGTGAGGAAGATCACTTCAAGCATCTTCATTTGGTGTTGGAGACGCTAAGGAGAAATCAGTTGTATGCCAAGTTCTCGAAGTGCGAGTTTTGGTTATCCTCAGTGGCGTTCCTCGGGCATATAGTGAGTGGAGAGGGTATTGTTGTGGATCCAGCGAAGATTGTTGCGATACGGGAGTGGCCTGAGCTTGCTACTGTAGCGGAAGTCCGGAGTTTTTTGGGGCTTGCCGGCTATTATAGGCGCTTCGTAGAGAACTTCTCGCGGATAGCGTTACCTCTCACTACTTTGACGAGGAAGGAGCGTAAGTTCGTCTGGACGCCGGAGTGCGCACGAGCTTTTGAGGAGTTAAAGTGTCGGTTGACCACGGTGCCTGTGCTGAGTTCGCCATGTGGAACCGAAGGCTATGAGATTTATAGTGATGCTTCGGGCAGCGGTTTGGGTTGCGTGCTACTGCAACACAGAAGTGTAATAGCTTATGGCTCGAGACAGCTAAAAGTGCATGAGAGGAATTATCCGGTCCATGACTTGGAGTTAGCGGCCATAATTTTTGCCTTGAAGCTGTGGAGACACTATTTGTACGGTGTGAAGATTGATATCTACACCGATCACAAGAGCCTGAAGTATCTTATTGATCAGAAGGATCTGAATATGCGGCAGCGTAGATGGATGGAGTTCCTGGGGGACTATACATTCAAGATCCACTACGTGCCTGGCAAAGGGAATGCGGTTGCGGACGCGCTGAGTCGCCGAGCCCCAGCTCAAGCCAATTGGCTATCAGTGCATGATGAGCGGTTGGTGCGAGAGTTGGAGGCGTTGGAGATTATTTGTGTGGACAGACAATCAAGTACTGAAGCAGTTCTGAATTGGACTGAAGTCCAATATGACCTGGCTGATCGTATTCGGCAGGCATTGGATATGGATGCTCATATGAAGCAGTTCATGGTAGAGGCTCTGGATGGGTCGAATTCCCAATTCGTCGTGGAGGACGGACTACTTTGGAAAGAAGGTCGTCTGTGCGTCCCAAGTGTGGGTAATTTACGGGTGGAGTTGTTGTACGAGGCACACCATACCAAGTACTCAATTCACCCGGGGAGCACGAAAATGTACCGTGATGTGAAGAAATTGTTTTGGTGGCCGGGTTTAAAGAAGGATGTAGCACTATACGTAGCGAAGTGCCAAACTTGCGCCTTGGTAAAGGTGGAGTGCCAAAAGCCGGGAGGATTTCTTAAGTCCTTGCCTATTCCAGAGTGGAAATTTGACGACATCTCTATGGACTTTGTGCACGGTTTGCTAAGGTCGCAAAAGGGGAACGATGCCATTTGGGTGGTTGTTGATCGATTAACGAAGGTGTCGCATTTTATTCCGCATAGGAAGGATGATCCGGTGGAGAAGCTGGCAAAGCTTTATGTGGATAACATAGTACGGCTTCATGGTGTGCCCCGCAGCATCGTGAGTGACCGAGATGGGCGGTTCACGTCCAATGATTGGAGGCTTGTGCAGCAAATGTTAGGAACAAAGCTGAAATTCAGCACAGCCTTTCATCCACAAATGGATGGGCAGACCGAGATGGTCAATAGAACCATGGAAGACATGCTTCGCATGTGTGTCTTGGATTTTGGAAAGCAATGGGAAGACCACCTTTATTTGGTGGAGTTCGCATACAACAATAGCTACCAAGCGAGTATTCAGATGGCGCCTTTCGAGGCCCTATATGGTAGAAAATGTCGCACGCCGTTGTCTTGGTTAGAAACGGGTGAGTCAAAGTTGTATAAGCGATCGGAAGTGGAGGATGCTACTTCTTTGGTGAGAACCATTCGGGAGAGGTTGCTTATCGCTCAGGACCGGCAAGCAAAGTAGTATAACGCCAAGCACAGGAACGTGGAGTTCGCTGTGGGCGATTATGTATACTTAAAGATCAAGCCGTTCAAGGGTGTCTCACGGGTGCGGCGATTGAAAAAGCTAAGCCCGAGGTACCTTGGACCGTTCGAGGTTCCGGAGCGAGTTGGTGAAGCGGCCTATCGGTTGAAGCTTTCAGTGGAGCTTAGTGGTTTACATGATGTATTCCACATTTTGGTACTTTGGAAGGCGGTACAAGAGCCTACGCAAGTGATCGCGGTTGATCAAGTGTCGGTGGATAGTGGGCTAACGACAAAGGTTAAGCCCGTGCGGATTAAGGACTCGGAGGTCAAGCGACTACGCAATAAAGAGATCAGGATGGTCAAGGTCCGGTGGGACAATTGCGGTCGTGAGGAGCTCTCTTGGGAGCGAGAGCACACTATGCTTGACGAGTATCCGGAGTTGTTCTACTCATGTATAAATTTTGGTTTTGTACTTGTCTTTCCTTTATGTAATTTCATGGACGAAATTCTTTTAAGAGGGGTAGAGTTGTAATGCCCCGAAACTCAATAGGAGCAAAGGGGGACGTTTTGGGCTAGTTTGGGTTCTGGCTGCAGGCACACGGCCTGGGACACGGGTGTGTCCCAGGGCGTGTCAAGCCTATGTCGACACTAAGGCGGGAAGTCAACACTTTGGTATCGACATTGTGTCGAGACTGGGCACACGGCCTGCGACACGGGCGTGTCGCAGGGCATGTCGACCCGTGTCGACACTTAGCCGCGGAGTCGACGAGATTCGCTTGACGATGCGTCGAGACAAGGCACACAGCCTGCGACACGGGCATGTTGCAGGGCGTGTCGACCTGTCTCGACGATCGTCTCGGGGAGTCGACGAGATTCGCTCGACGATGTGTTGAGACAAGGCACACGGCCTAAGACACGAGCGTGTCCAAGGCCGTATCATCAGGTCAATGGACGTGTCCAAGGTCGTGTCAACAGTACATGGCCTGGGGTCCAGTCGTGTTGAGGTGACACGGGTAAGGACACGGGCGTGTCCTAGAACCCGTGCAGTGCTCGGGTTGTTTTCGGGGAAAAATGATGGGGTACACGGCCGGACTCACGGCCGTGTCAGGTGGAACACAGGCGTGTCAGCTCGAACACGGGCGTGTTCGATACCCGTGTGAGGTTCCAGGCGATTCGATTTTGACGGCGAATGAGGCGCACGGCCCTAGACACGGGCGTGTGCCAGGCCGTGTTCGGTCCAGATTGGGCATTTCAGCCCCGAATCAAAGCCGTTCGTTTCCTTGTTTTGAGATCCAACGGCTGGGGGATGTTCCTGAAGGGATATACCCGGGATTTGGACTTATAAACCCTCACTTTTCTTAAGTGTTATCTTTCTTAAAACCTTAGAGAGAGAGAGGAGAGCCAAGGGAGGAAGAAGGAGCTAGATCCCGCCATTGGAGGAGCTTCGGAGCTCCGAATCGCGAGCCGACTTCGGATCCACGGAGGCAAAGCTAGTGCGGTGCTTTTCATCCGATTACTTTTCAATGGCGCCAAAGAGGAACGCTAGGGTAACGATCCTCATCTTGAGCATGAGTAGCTCTCTTTATTTGCATAGGAAGCCCGCTCTCGCGAGTTTGCGGAGAGTTGGAGGCGTTCCTTCGGGTAGATATGTGAAGTCCCCGTTGTTTAGAGTCCGTAAGCGAGAACGGACATAAGCATGATGTGTGAAGCCTACCCGGACATGTTGGTCTGGATCGGTGATGTTGCATTGCATAATGCCGGAGAAGACTCCGCGCTATTGGTTGTTTTTCGGGTTTTCTACGCGGTAGATTGCAGCAGGGAGCCTTGGGGATTAACCCAAAGGTGCACCCGGAAAACTGGGCGGATACGAGATCTTGCCAACTTGGTGGCCTGAGAGCCAACTTGAACATAACTGAGTTATGTGATTTGTGATGGAAATGGGACTCGGTGGAAGTTTGATCCGCGCAAATGGCTTAAATTGTCGTTGCGATGTGAGCACGTGTTAGATGGAACCGTACCCGTTCTATGTCGTTCGGTTAAAGAGACCTAAAGGCACGTGACACTTACCGTTGGCATAGATTAGGGTCTTCGGCGGTCAATGACTTAAATTGTCGTTACCCAGGCCAAGAAGACAGATTGCTCATAGGTTTGGCCGTCTAAGTGGCCGTGGTGAGTCCGGAATGTCTATGGCTTTAATTGACGTGACATCGACCCATTCACCGAAAATGTGCCCTGAGAGCACGAGGCGTGTGGCCGTGCGAGCCAACGTCTGTGATGAAATGGCTATATATATATATTGCTCGCTTATGTTAATGAAATGCAGGGAAGGAGCATCACCGCCCCGAGTTGGGGGCGGGATCGTTATAATTTGGTCAGCATTGCTGACCGTTGCCTTGTTTTGCCACCGTGCGGTGGTTTGTTGCTTGCAGGTGCAGCTGGACCAAGCGGTCAATAGCGGGCTAAAGCCCTTTTTGCGAAGCCGGCCCTCAAAGGCCTAATTGGAAGTGTTTACTGTTTTATTCATATATGACCGGCCTACGTGCCGTGGTTGGTAAAATATGTAATATCAAGTGAAACATTTTGTAAAGCCTTAAGGCTATTTTGGGTATTTTGTATAACATTCCGACTTTGTATTAGTGGACATTCGTGCTTCAATGCTGGGTTTCTTGTCACAACTTTTATATACTGCTTCCGCTAGAATGCTCTGTGTAGGACGTTGAGATTGGTTGGATGGTTTCCATAAGTAACCACCCGGTCTGTCTGTGGTATATGGCGTCGGGCCCCGGCCGGACCTACTGCTATATGCTATGCGACGGATAGGGGTTGTTACACCATCCAATCACACACTTCACATAACCCAGTTATGTGCAAGTTGGCTCCTAGGCCACCATGTTGGCAGAATCACGCATCTGCCCAGTTTTCCATGTGTACCTTGGAGTTAATCCCCAAGGCTCCCTGTTGCAATCTGCCGCGTAGAAAACCCGAAAAACAACCATCGGCACGAAGTATTCTCCGGCCATTCATGCAATGTAACATCACCGATCCAGAACAACTTGTCCGGGTAGGTTTCACACATCATGACTATGTCCGATTCTCGACTACGGACTCTACATGTACACAACGGGGACTATTCACGTCTACCCGAAGGAACGCCTTAAACTCACCGCAAACTCGCGAGAGCGGGCTTCCTATGCAAAGAAAAGAGGACTTCACATGTCTTAGGATGAGAATCGTTACCCTAGCATTTTTCCTTGATGCCATGGAAATCTATGCGGATGAAAAGCACCGCAATGTCCTCGCCTCCGTAGATCCATAGTCGGCTTGTGATTTGGAGCTCCGAAGCTCCGCCGGTGACCGGATCTAACTCCCTTCTTCTTCCTTGCTCTCCCCTCTCTCTAGAAGCTTAGAAAGAAAATGCTTAAGAGAAATGAAGGCTTGCCAACCCTATTCCCGGGTATATCCCAGCAGGAATAACCCCCAGCCGTCGGATCCCAAAATAAGGAAATGGACGGCCACGATCCGGACTTAAACTCCAAAACCTGGGCCGAACACGGCTTGTGACACGCCCGTGTCCAAGGCCGTATTCCCCATTCGCCGTGGAACCGACACGTCCCGAAAAGGACACGGGCTCTCGACACGACCGTGTTCAGATTGACACACTCATATCATCCAGTACACGCTCGTGTTCCCGGGCGTGTTCCTCCATTGACACAGGACCAACACCAACCCGAGAAGAACATGGGTATTGGACATGCCCGTGTCCAATTTTATACGCCCGTGTCTACCCGACATGGCCTGTGTGCTGACCCCGTGTAGCACCCCCGCCACAACCCGACTTTAACCCGTGAAGGACACGGCCAGAGACACGCCCGTGTCGCAGGCTGTATTCGCTGCTCGATGATCGTCGACTCCAAATTTGTCGACCACTCGGCAAGATCGTCGCCCCGAGCATGACACGCTCCTAGGATACGCCCGTGTCTCAGGCCGTGTGACCCCTGCCAAGTTCCAAACTTGGCTCAAAACACCACCCGTCGCTCTTTTGAGTGTCGAGGCGTTACAACAAGATCAAAGCTCCAAGATGAAGGAGAGAGCTGGGCATAAGAGACGAAAACCTGAACAAGATGTTGGGTGCAGGAGAGAACACCTTTATGAAAAGCAATCAGAAGATCTACATCTAATTTGTCTATTGTATTCGCCCCATCCAAAGAGGAGACTAATGGCCTGGGAGCTGGTAGCAGCGGCTCAGGTGAAGAAGCAGGGACAGTAGAGGTGTCAGAATGAGAAGAATCAGAAATAGGAGAAGAAGAAAGTAGGGCAGGCTCCGGAATCAGTGCCAGAATAACGGGAGAAGGAGAAGAACTATCAGAAGAAGGAAGAGAGGGAGAGGAAAAGAAGGGAGCATTCTCAAAGAAAGTAACATCCGTCGACATATACTGTTTCTGAAGAACAGGTTCAAAACAATGATACCCTTTCTGTGTTAGACAATACCCCAAAAATATGCACTTCACAGAACGAGGAGAGAGTTTGTCACGTCTAGAAGCAGGAATGTAAACAAATGATGTGCAACCAAAGACACAAAGAGGTAACATAAAGGGTGTCCCATCAGGATAGAGAATAAAAAGGGAGTTTTTCCATTAAGAACCGAAGACGGAACTCGATTAATGAGAAAACAGGAAAGAAGAATTGCATGACACCAATAGGACCAGAGAACATGCATATGAGTAAGAAGACTACGAGCCACATCTAAAATATGGTGATTCTTACGTTCAGCAACACCATTCTGTTGTGAAGTATAAGGGCAAGTAGTTTGATGGACCATGTCATGATCCAAATAAAATGAAGTAAACAGATGACTAAGATATTCCTTAGCATTATCAGTACGAAGAATTTTAATAGGAGTATCAAATTGTGTACGCATTTTATTATAAAAGGAAAAAAATATAGAGAAAATCTCAGATTGTTCGCGGAGCAAATATAACCACGTACATCTGGAAAAATCATCAATGAATGTAACAAAATATAAACTACCCCTACCAATAGTTTGAAGGGGAGCGGGACCCCAAACATCAGAATGAACTAAATCAAAAGGGCGAGAAGAACTGTGGTCTTGCTTAGCAGGAAAAGAAGATCAGTGATGTTTGCCAAACTGACAAGCTTAACAATTCAGAGTAGAATTGTCGCGAGGTAAATATAGGAAAAGCTGATAAAGAATCCGAGGAGGATGCCCAAGGCGAAGATGCCATTGAAGCAGAGAAGAAGAGGCGGAAAAAGCAGAAGTAGTATCAAGGTAGAACAAGCCGCCGCTCTCAGTCTCAGCAGCAATCACCTCTTTGGAATGAGGAATCTGAAAAGCACAAGTAGAGATAGTAAAATAGCTTCACAATACAACTTTTACAAAGATCAGTAACTGAAAGAAGAATGCATGGAAAATTTGGGACATAAAGGGTGTCCTGCAACTGAAGATAGCGAGTGATAAGCATAGTCCCAAATCCACAAACCGGAGAAGGAGAACCATCCGTAATAAGAACCAGAGTTAACTGGTTGCTCTTGTTAAGAGAAGAGAAAAGGCAAGAATTGTCGGTCATATGATTTGTGGCACCAGAATCAATAAGCCACCTACATAAAGTAGTCAACTGAGCGGTCCCAGAAGTAGCAAGAGAAGATGTGGATGGCTTGGAGGAATCAAATGATGTTGGACGAAGATGAGGATACTTGGTCCAACACCGATCAACCAAGTGACCCAGCCGGCCACAATGAGAGCAAAGATTTTTGGAATAACCACGTCCACCACCTCGACCGCCAGTACGACCACTACGGCCAGCAGAGATGTCATGATGAGCTGGATGAGCAACATGATCAGGAGATGGAGACGGAGAGTGTTGATGCACGAAAATACTCCTCTGTGATAGAGAGGTGACAGAGAACACGTTCGATCCGGGAATGCGTGGGGTAAAAGGAGGTTGATGAGAAAATGTCGAGCAGCCGGTTACTTTGATGGTTAGGATTGAAGGTTGATGCGAGAGAGGAGAGGATAAGAGAAAGAGAGAGGAGGGCCGCTAGCTGCGGCAACAACAGTGTTCGCCCGTCATGGCTTAAATGTCACTCCTGCGACGGGCTTTCCTTTGATTATGAATCAACATTACAGTTTGAGTTGCTCCTTTATATAAAAAATATAAAGGGTACAAGGGGAAGCTGGAGGCTAGAAGGAAGAGGTTGTCAGAGGCCGCACGGGCTGAGCAAATAGTTCGGCAGACCGTGCAGACTGCTCATCCCGTAGATTACTGCCTTAGGCCGGGCGGACTGCGCGATCAGGCATAGAAGACCGCTGAGGTGTTGGGACATGCTGCTGGAGGAGAAAGTTTAGGGACTAGACTGCAAGGCTTAGCCGCTGAGGCCACGCGGACAGGTGGTCAGTCCGCATGAAGGGTTGGAGGACAGGAAGTTGTATCCACGGGGTTTGATGCGATGGCAATCCTCGGGGGGCATTCTCAACTGTCGTCCTTCTGAAGAGGTATGAGGGCCTATATATAGGCTCGAGGAGGTGACATCCAGAAATGGGCTTGATGACGTCACCCCGATGATATGGGCGAGCAGTGATCGAGTCTGTGACATGCTACGGACTGAAGAGTAATTCGCCTACTGCTGGGAGAAGACAATGCTGGGAAGCTAAAGTGCTTCTGCTGGACTACGTAATGAGTCCGCCTGGTACATGGCGGATACGACGAGTCTGCCTTCGTTGCTGGATGAGACGAGTCCGCCACCTTCTAGCGGACTGACATTAAGTTTGCGCTGTGCTGTGTGGTTTGGTGAAGAGTGCTGGAGGGCGGAGCAAGTCTACCTCCCTTAGGCGGACTGAGACCGAGTCTGCCACCTTCTGCTGAATAGAAGGAGCAGGTTGCCCTTACTGCTGAGCGAGCTGGATTGAATCCGTCGTCTTTTGGTGGACTGAGGTTGAGCCCGCGCAGTGTTGTGCGACCTGATGGGGAGTGTAACGCCCCTGATTTTTCGGTGTTTATTTTAATTACCGTAGTGAGGTTTTTTTGACGTCAGGACATTACGTTGACGCATAGTTAACAGGTGTTGTTTGTTGGAGCATGGGTTTGCTCAGTGTATTTTCCTATGTGGTTGGTTTTGTTTTGGTTGTGTGCCTTCCCTCACGAGTCGGGCCTATTTTGGTGACTCGGTGGAGCTTTTTATAGAGATATGGTGGCGTTTTACCTTCGGGTGGTGTTTTACCAGGGTTTGGTTTGTCGGATTTTGATTTTGACTTAACCGTTGGTTTCGTAGCGTCGGTATTTAGCTACAGTGCGATTTTCTTAAGATTCTGAGTTGGTTTGGATTTTAGATCGTTTTGTGATTATTCAATATTAATTGTAATGTAATATTATAATTATTTATGTATGTATATATATATATAATCGGATATTAGGTCACGTCAAACCCTATTCCCGTTCGTCTTCTTCCCGAACCCAACGACAACTGTTTTCGCGAAATGAAAGAGGAGTGGTGTCCCACGTGCTTTCGACCGTTGATTTCCAACGATTTGGTGGTCGGATTCCTCGATAGATTAGAGATTTAGAAAGCTCTCTCCGAGATCTACGCGTTAGTAGTAAGCTTTCCCGATTTTTCCGAATTTTGTGTGTTAGAGTTAGTGATTTTGACATCTTTTCTCATCCAAAAGTTTCAGGAAACGTTGCGAGGATCTTTTGGCAGTCGATTCTTGTCGCGGCCCGAGCGATAGGTGTTTTTCCGAAGTTTCAAGACAAGTGGATTCTCTCCCTTGCATGTCAATTTCAATCCATTATTTTCCTTCTTTTCTTTCATCTTCCTCCTCCCTTAGAGAGTAGGAGTAGTGTAGGATGAGCTTTGAAAGAACCCCCTTAGGATAGTGTAGGTTTTTGGCCAAGCCATTGAATTTAGGTGAAATGGTTTAAGTAAAATTCGGCTTATATCGTATAGTAGATTTGTCGAGTATCGAGGGTAAAATCGTCGGGTATCATGATTTAGTCGAAGGCGTTTTTGGCGAGTATCAATGGAATCGTCGATTTTGGTCTAGGTTTAGAATTCGTCAAGTATGATAGTTTAGCTGAGTAGAATTCAACTTGTACTGATGAGTGAAATTCGTTAGGTATGGAGGGATTTGTTCTAAGTGTAATTCGGCGTATATACTGGGTAGAATTCGATGAGTATGAATTAGGGGTAAGACTTCGTTAAGGTAAATTCGTCGAGTATCGATGCGTCGAGTATCAGTGGGCGTGGTGTTGAGTGAAGGTATAAGGCATCGAGTGAACTCGACGAATCATCTAGTATGGCCTAATGTAGAAGGCGTTGAGTGCGTTCGACGAATTTGTCGTGTTTGGCTTAGGCTTTGAGAGCGTTGAGTGACCGAGACATCAAGTCAAATTCGTCGAGTATCGATAGCTTATTCGTCGAATACCGTTTGTCTTTTGTCGATTATCGCAAGTCTTATTTGTCGAGTATGGAAGTATTTCACCGAGTATCATGGTACAATTAGTCGAGTATCCATGAATTTCATTAGGTATACTCACCGAAAGTTGTCAAGACTTAGAATATTTTGATGTTTCATACAGGATTCGTCTTGTATGGTCCTTAAGGTGGTTTTAGGGCTTGTTTGAGGTATTCTTTGGGTTTAGACTTGGGATCTGGTTTGGGTATGATGTTTATTCAGATATGAAGGTTGGCAGTCGATAAATGACCACCAATTGGACGTCGGTTTGTGGGTCTTTACCCTTGGTGGTTGTTTGGTCTCTATTTTGAGGACTGTTGGATTGGGTTGGGACAAGTGGTCACCACCGCAGTGCCTTCTTTTTGAGATGTTTGGGTCTGGGAGCCTGGAATGAGACAATTGGTCACCGACTCCGGCTCGGTTGTGTTTTACCAAGTGTTAATGATCCACGCTTTCGAGCTGTTTTGTGCTCAGTTTGCTTCTTAGATCAATTCATGTTATTTTATGCTAATCCTCGCAGATTTTGTCAAAGCATGACTTTGTTCCGCACTTGGTGCAAATGTTTATTTAACTTCTTTATTACAAACTTTTACTTTACCTGTTTCATTTGGCTAATTAGCTGTGGTTTTTAGCATTTCTTATAAACGGGTTTGGTAAATCCTTTCTTGCCTTTATACCTTTTACCTGTTTATTTCCTTTGTCACTTGTATTTTCTTGTTGATGTGTTCTTCTTTTGAATGCCTCAGGTTCAAGGTTGTAGCCGGTGGAGCGGCTGTGTTGGGTGGTAACTTTTGGACTACAGTTGTTGCAGTAGTTTTCCTTACCATTGTGAGGTAGTTCTTGTTTTCTGTTTTAATTCAGACTTGCATACTCTCAGTGCTTGGACTTATTACCTGCGGTGCGGTGGAAATGCACCGCCGTTTTGCAAGTAGAGCGGAGTTCCTGGTAAATGCCCCATAAAAAATAAAAATAAAGATAAAATATTAGATACTTACAAGATTAAGGAGATTCCGGCAGCAGTGAGAAGTGATGTCGAGCGAATTGGCGGCAGGAAAAAGGGATGGATGTACTAGTGGGAGCAAAGTGGGGTGTACAGGTTGTTGTTGGAGTGGAAGATGTGGCTTTGGCTGCGGAAGGAACTAAAACGTTCGGGGTAGCGGCTTGTGGAAGGTGTCGAACGAAAGTGAGGGTTGAATGAGGAGCGGGTAGGAGAGGCATGCGATGAGTTTAGGGATTGAGGGGAGGGAGAAGGATTCGTGCGGTTAGTGATGTGAACCAATCAGAAGACGCCAGTGACGTGGCAGGCGAATGAGGGGAGAAAATCATTGGTTACTTGGCAATAGAGGAGGGTCATTTTGGTCTTTTATGAGAGTTGTGGGGTCTAAGGTGGCATTTGGTTGGACTTATTACCTGCGGTGCGGTGGAAACACATCGCCGTTTTACAAGTAGAGGGGAGTTCCTGGTAAATGCCCCATAATAAAAATAAAAACAAAGATAAAATAATATATACTCATAAGATTAAGAAGATTCCGACAGCAGTGGGAAGTGATGTTGGGCGACTTGGCGGCAGGAAAAAAGGGACAGAGGTACTGGTGGGAGCAAAGTGGGGCATACAGGTTGCTATAGGAGTGGAAGATGGGGTTTGGCTTGCGGAAGGAACTGGAACATTGGGGGTAGCAGATTGCAGAATGTGTCGAACGAAAGTGAGGGTTGAGTGAGGAGCGGGTAGGAGAGGCATGCGATGAGTTTAGGGTTTGAGGGAAGGGAGAAGGATTCGTGCAGTTAGTGATTTGAACCAATCAGAAGATGCCAGTGACATGGCAGGCGAATGAGGGGAGAAAATCATTGGTTAATTGGCAATAGAGGAGGGTCATTTTGGTATTTTGTGCGAGTTGTTGGGTCTAAGGTGGCGTTTGGTTAGACTTATTACCTGCGGTGCGGTGGAAACGCACCGTCGTTTTGTAAGTAGAGGGGAGTTCCTGGTAAATGCCCCATAATAAAAATAAAAATAAAGATAAAATACTAGATACTCACAAGATTAAGGAGATTTCGGCAGCAGTGGGAAGTGATGTAGGTCGACTTGGCGGCAGGGAAAAAGGGACGGAGGTACTGGTGGGAGCAAAGTGGGGCGTACAGGTTGCTGTAGGAGTGGAAGATGGGGCTCTGGCTTGCGAAAGGAACTGGAACGTTGGGGGTAGCGGCTTGCGGAAGGTGTCGAACGAAAGTGAGGGTTGAGTGAGGAGCGGGTAGAAGAGGGAGGCAATGAGTTTAGGGTTTGAGGGGAGGGAGAAGGATTTATGTGGTTAGTGATGTGAACCAATCAGAAGTCGCCAATGACGTGGCAGGGGAATGCGGGGAGAAAATCATTTGTTAATTGGCAATAGAGGAGGGTCATTTTGGTCTTTTTTGTGAGTTATGGGGTCTAAGGTGGCATTTGGTTGGACTTATTACCTGCTGTGCGGTGCAAATGTACCACCGTTTTGCAAGTAGAGGGGATTTCCTGGTAAATGCCCCATAATAAAAAAAATAAAGATAAAATACTAGATACTCACAAGATTAAGGAGATTTCGGCAGCAGTGGGAAGTGATGTAGGTCGACTTGGCGGCAGGAAAAAAGGGATGGAGGTACTGGTGGGAGCAAATTGGGGCGTACAGGTTGCTGTAGGAGTGGAAGATGGGGCTTTGGCTTGGGGAAGGAACTGGAACGTTGGGGGTAGCGGCTTGCGGAAGGTGTCAAGCGAAAGTGAAGGTTGAGTGAGGAGCGGGTAGAAGAGGCAGGCAATGAGTTTAAGGTTTGAGAGGAGGGAGAAGGATTTATGCAGTTAGTGATGTGAACCAATCAGAAGTCTCCAATGACGTGGCAGTGTAATGAGGGGAGAAAATCATTAGTTAATTGGCAATAGAGGAGGGTCATTTTGGTCTTTTGTGTGAGTTGTGGGGTCTAAGGTGGCATTTGGTTTGACTTATTACCTGTTGTGCGGTGGAAATGCACCGCCGTTTTGCAAGTAGAGGAGATTTCCTGGTAAATGCCCCATAATAAAAATAAAAATTAAGATAAAATACTAGATACTCACAAGATTAAGGAGATTCCAACAGTAGTGGGAAGTGATGTCGGGGCGACTTGGCGGCAGGAAAAAATGGATTGAGGTACTGGTAGGAGCAAAGTGGGGAGTACAGGTTATTGTAGGAGTGGAAGATGAGTCTTTGGTTTGCGAAAGGAACTGGAACGTTGGGGGTAGCGGCTTGTGGAAGGTGTCAAACGAAAGTGAGGGTTGAGTGAGGAGCGAGTAGGAGAGGCAGGCGATGAGTTTAGGGTTTGAGGGGAGGGAGAAGGATTCATGCGGTTAGTGACGTGAACCAACCAGAAGACGACAGTGACGTGGCAGGCGAATGAGGGGAGAAAATCATTGGTTAATTGGCAATAGAAGAGGGTCATTTTGGTCTTTTGTGTGAGTTGTGGGGTCTAGGTGGCGTTTGGTTGGACATATTGTCTGCGGTGCGGTGGAAACCCACCGCCATTTTGTAAGTAGAGGGGAGTTCCTGGTAAATGCCCCATAATAAAAATAAAAATAAAGATAAATACTAGATACTCACAAGATTAAGGAGATTCCGACAGCAGTGGGAAGTGATGCCGGACGACTTGGCTGCATGAAAAAAGGGATGGAAGTACTGGTGGGAGCAAAGTGGGGCGTACAGGTTATTGTAGGAGTGGAAGATGGGGCTTTGTCTTGCGAAAGGAACTAGAACATTGGGGGGTAGCGGCTTGCACAAGGTGTCAAACGAAAGTGAGGGTTGAGTGAGGAGCGGGTAGGAGAGGCAGGCGATGAGTTTAGGGTTTGAGGGGATGGAGAAGGATTCGTGCGGTTAGTAATGTGAACCAATCAGAAGACGTCAGTGACGTGGCAGGTGAATGAGGGGAGAAAATCATTGGTTAATTAACAATAGAGGAGGGTCATTTTGGTCTTTTGTGTGAGTTGTGGTGTCTAAGGTGATATTTGGCTGGAGTTATTACCTGCGGTGCGGTGGAAATGCACCGCCGTTTTGCTATTGGAGGGGAGTTCCTGGTAAATGCCCCATAAAAAAAATAAAAATAAAAATAAAATACTAGACACTCACAAGATTAAGGAGATTCCGACAGTAGTGGAAAGTGATGCAGGGTGACTTGGCGGCAGGAAAAAGGGACAGAGGTACTGGTGGGAACAAAGTGGGGTGTACGAGTTGCTGTAGGAGCGAAAGATGGGGTTGTGGGATGACATCACAAGGCCAACAAGATACATGCGCTGACACTGCAGGTGGTGTAGAGAAAATGATCGCGCTACATAATAGCATAGCAGATGAGTTGTATGAAGCAAGAACATAGGACAAAACGACGGATATTTGTTCTATAAAATGTCTGAATCAAACAATTTTTGGGGTGTTGGGTGTTATTTTATGAATGGAAAAAATGTTTATTCCAAAAAAATAATGGTTGGCAATTAAAAACATTGGAAAAAAAAATTCACTCAAAACTCTGCTTTGTTTCCAAACAATTTTTTGAAAACTCTGTTTTGCAAACTTCATTTTACCCAAACAGTTTTTTAACAAAACTCCATTTTCTAGAATCAACATTTTTTCTATTGACAGCTTATCATCAACAACTTACCATCAGCAACAGCCCAACCAAATAGAGCCTCATCCGCGATTCTTTTCCCTGTTTCGCCTGTACAACCCCGTATTCACGGAATGTGGTCCCCCGGCATGCGTAAGACTTGCTTCACAGTTTTAAGCTTTTTAAGGGTTTTTTACTATTAGAGGCCAATTTAGTGTGAATTTGCGTAATATACTAGTAGGAGGAAAAATTGGCCTCTCTTGTTAGTGCCTGGTGTCTCTCAGGAGGGGAGAATGTGGCGCTAGGCTGGCACTCGCCCCGGGCTCCTCTCAGGAGGAGTGAGTGCGGCGTGAGGCCGACACTCGCCCCGACCTCCTCTCTGGAGGGGCGAGTGCGGCGCGAGGCCGGCGGCCTCCTCTCAGGAGGGGCGAGTGTGGTACGAGACCACCACTCGCCACGACCTCCTCTCAGGGGGCGAGTGTAGCGCGAGGCCGACACTCGCCCCGGCCTCCTCCCTTTGGGTGTCACCCGACGACATCACTGTCCCCCGATGACACCGTAGAGTTCTCGCCCAGCTTGATGGTCTCGCCCGGCTTGATGGTCTTGCCCAGCTTGAGGGTCTCGCCCGGCTGGAGGATCTCGCCCGGCTTGAGGGTCTCCCTCAGCTGGAGGATCTCGCCCGGCTTGAGGGTCTGCTATTTTGCCCCAGGTGGGCGCAAATAGTTATTCAAAACATCGGAGTTTGACTGCCGGCAGACCAGCACAAAGTATTTTTTGGTAATTTTAAGAGCAGTGGATGTTGGCTATTTGTAGGTCATTCCCAAAAACTATAAATAGGCCCTTGGCGGTGCCTTGGAAGAGGAATAGTTTTTCATCACTCCTCATCCTCTTCCCTCATCCTCCAAGACACCTAGCTCGACATTGGCTAGGGAGGGGGAGATCTCAAAAGTCTTCCGGGTGTGAGGTGAGACCTCCACGCTAGAGCCAAGAGTCATTCTCCAAATTCAAGTCTCTCACCAAGGGACGGCTTGGGAGAAGTAGGTGTGAGCTGCACCCTAGGTCCTAACTCTAGGTGGAGCCGAATCTCGGGTCCAACACCGCCACAATAACCCGTTGATCCCAATCTCTCCCAAAAACTAGTGCATCCTGCTTCCCCGATCGACGACGACGGCATGAATATCACTGGTTAGCAGTGGCGATCCTGCTTCCCCGATCGATGACGACCCACGGTGATCCGCAGCATGGGCCTCCATTCTACGCGTCTCCTCCTCTACGACTAGAGATTTTTTTCACTCGTACTCCTTTGATAGTGCACAACATGGAGCTCTCCCATTCTTCCTTGTCAGTGCGCATCAACGAGCCTCCGTTCTTCCTCCTCGACATTGCGATCTCAACCCTTCATCTTCTTCCTTCATCTTAGCTCTACCATGATTCCTCTTGCCTTTCCTTCGCCCAGCTCTGCCATGGTTTATAAATGCTTTGAACAGGGATTTTTTTTACAGATTGCATTTTTTGGAAAGCTCTTCTGATTTTAGGATTAACATCTAACAATAATTATAGTTTAATTACAAATAATTATTGTTGGTTCCATAGGAAAAGAATTCATTTCTCCAAAAGAACTTCTATATGACTGATTCGATGTTACACCAAGAGTTGAATTTTTCAATACCCTGATGTTTTTGGATTTATATATATATCATCGAGGCGTCTAGGCTCTATATCTGTTGATGAACTGTTTTTACCAAATAGTTTTTAACCACTAATTTCCGAATAGTTTTGCTAGTTCCATTTTAATTTTAATGTAAACTCTATTTTCAATGAGAAAAACAATTGAGCGCTTTCAGCATTCAACGGAGACAGCTAGCAGGTTTTTTTCTCGAGATCTTCGCGCTTTGCTACAGTTAGCGAAAGAAGCGAACGCATGAGTTAAACTGTCATTTGTTAACGACAACCTAGAAAGCTTTAAAAAATGGGGAAATTTTTTCTTTACTCAGAACTCCGTTTTGTTTCCAAATAACTTTTTGAAAACTCCATTTCACCCAAACAGTTTTTAACAAAACTTTATTTTTCAGAATCAATACTTTTTCTATCAGTAGCTTACCATCAGCAACAGCCCTACCAAACAGAGCCTAAGTTTGAAAAATTATAGATTGCACCCCCTATTATTTTTGAAATTACAAAACATAACATTTACCTTCCTGAAGTTCACATTTCATTACATCCATGCAGAGAAATACCCCTCTCAGAGTACATTTTCAGAAGGGGTATTTTGTACATGGATAATGGATGTTATGAAATGTGAACTGGGAGATAAAATTTATGTTTTGTAACATTCAGGGGAGGTTTTTGTAATTTCAATAATAAGTGGGGTGCAATCTGTAATTATACTAACTTTCTCAGAAAGTTTTGGTAATTATTCTTTTATTATTAACTATGTGGATGAATATTGAGTAGTGTTTGGAAATTTATTATGTGTAGTACTATTATTGCATTTTCCTATTTCCTAGTGTTTTCATTCTTGTTATTGAATATGTGGATGAATATTGAGTAGTGTTTGGAAATCATGATGTCGAGTGCTATTATTGCATTTCCCCTATTCTCTATTGTTCTCATTCATGCAAGTGTAGTTTGAAGCACTTCATGTGAAGGAAACTTTGCCTTGTTTATTCATTTGAAAATTGTTGTGAATATTGTGCCATGTTGCCAAGCTTAGTATAATTTTATTGCTTAATTTAATACCAGATTGATTTGAGTCTTATACACATCATATTAGTTAGGTTTGGTTGAGTCAACCCACACCACTCATATAGGCGTATTTTAGCGTCAGTCCACTTTCACAGTCTACCCTGTCACTTATGTTGTTCTACATATATTAGATTACTCTACTTTTTCTTTAAAGTTGGCTCGATTGAGTTTAAATTGTGTAGTTGCATATATTAGTTTCACTTGTGTTGTTCTGAATACTGAGTAGTGTTCGGAAATCATGACGTGGACTGCTATTATTGCGTTTCCCTATTTCCTTTTGTTCTCATTTGTGCAAGTGTAGTTTGAAGCCGTTCACATGAAGGAAACTTTGCCTTATTTATTTGTAAATTAACGTGAATATTGTTCCATATTGCCAAGATTAGTATAATTCTATTGCTTAACTTAATTCCGTATTATTTAAGTCTTTTACACATCATATTAGTTAGGTTTGTCCGAGTCAACCCCACACTACTCATATAAACGTACATTAGTGTCAGTCCACTTTTACAGGCTATCCCGTCACCTGTGTTGTTTGCATATATTAGTTTACTCTTCTTTTTTCTGTTATCATTATGTGTTAATCAGTAATCTTCTAAGATCAATAGTTATGAAATATCATCATTGGTTGTCAAAACCATGAAATTACCAACCTGCAATTTTTGATCTTTGCTTGGCTCTTTCCAACAAAGGAAGTCAATTCATCCATTTGATTATTCTTTCTAATTATCTTGCAACTTTTTGTAAAGAGGAATGACTCGTTACTTCCTTGCAGTGTCTTGATTCTAATAAATAAAAATTATGAGGAAGCTGAAGTTTCATGAGAAGAAACTCCTTAAAAACGTAAATTTTCTAAAGTATAAAAGAGAAAAAGGACTTCGGGAAGCTTTGGTTACTCGTCGCTACCATCTTGTACAAAGAGATGATTATAAGAAGTAAGTTTTCTCACAAAACAAAAGAATTCATAAAACTTATTTTAATGAAGTTCACTGTTTTTTTATCTATCAAAAACTGCGAAGATCCTGTCATTTTACCATTTTCTCAAGGATGTTTTTGGGTTACTTGTCCATCCTTTTCTGAGTGATTCTAGGTATTCGAGTATATGCTCTATGGTACAAAAACTTGTGCACACTTTGAAGCAGATTGACCCTAGAGATCCATATCGTATCGAGATGACTGATGCTCTGCAGGAAAAGCTGTAAGCCTGTTCATAGCTAGTATAAATTGCTTTATGATTTCTTAGGTGTTCCTGAATCTTTTACATCAGTACCTTTTATTGGCTCAATGGATATAGTTATCTTTAGAGCTGTCACGGTTCTGGTGCGGTTCCGGTTCTACTAAAACCATGAACCAAACCACTAAGATAACGGTTCTTCAAATTAGAACCAAAATCTTATTTGATTTGACCGGTTTTGGTTCTGGTTTGGTTCCAGCTTATTTGTTGGAACCATCGTATTAATGGTTCCGGTTACGGTTCAACAAGAACCAAAACCAAACCGGCCACTATCGGTTCGGTCCGGTTCCATGCGGTTCGGTCCGGTTCCATGCGGTTCGGTCCGGTTCCATGCGGTTCGGTCCGGTTCCAATCGGTTCCAACTAAAACCGAAATCAAACTTGGTATAATGAAATAAAAGCGACTGCAAATAGTAAAACTCAAAACAACATCAAAATATAAATAATTATGTTGCCCACTTTTCGATGATCTTTTCCACGATCGGTGAGATAATATCAATTGTCTTCCTACGCGTGTAGACTTGCCACAAATTCTAGTTGGCTTGCGCACGTCTCGTCGGCATGCTTAACCATAACAACCGCCTACAATTAGTTGTCTTTCATGATTACTGATAAATAGTAGTTGCATATCTTCTATATTTTTTAAATAAAATATTTCAAAAAAATGCAAGTAAAATTGAAAATATATTATATAACTGTATAAAAACAAAAAATGCATTGCAAAAATTGATTCCAAACCGCAACAATGTCAAACCATATCATACGATTTTATGCGGTGAAATTTTATTCGGTCCAAAGTCGACCCCCTTTAGTGTGATTGCGTTTTGGGTTCAAACTGCACCAGCTTCACTCATGATAGTAAGTATAAATATGATAGATAAATTATAAAATAATAACAATATAATAATAATAATAATAATAATAATAATAAACGGGTTGCGGTTCGGTTCTACTTCGGTCCGGTTCGGATCAGGTCTAAAAATCTTGAAACCGCTTGAGACTTGTATGTTGCGGTTCCGGTTCCGGTCCGGATAATAATATGTAAGAACCACACCCGGACCAATGTTGTTCACAGTTCCAAAATTCAAACCGGAACCCGAATAATTTGCAAACGGTTCGGTCTGGTTCTTTGCGATTCCGGTTCGGTTCCGGTTCGGTTTGCGGTTTTCGGTTTTAAGTGACAGCTCTAGTTATCTTACTTGCTATAAGTTTTAAAATCTTTTTGCTGTTTTTAAGCTAAGCAATTGATGGTTTCAATTATCTTTTTTAATTCATTATGTTTTATTTGTCTCGCTTTATTTAGAAAGTTATAAGCGGATGTATTGTGGATGGTCATACCCCTCTCCCTTGAAGAATATGCGGCCATTACTCAGTAAATCCGAATCCTTTTCCATCAACTTCAATAGACTAACAAAAGATTTTTTTGGCCCATCACTTATGTTGTATCAGAATATTTAATGAATGATATATGCTTTTTCTATTCGAGCCCGCAAATACATTAAGGAACAAGTTGATTTTTTGACATTCATTTGCCAATTTCAATTGTGGTTGTTCGGCAGTCATAAAATTATATTGGAATTGGAATTCATTTCAATTCTCATGAGAATTGATTATAGAAGAAACATGACTCCCTCAATTCTTACCTCATGAGGTAAGAATTCGTGATTCCCACCCCTACCAGCGCATCCCCAACTCTCTCAAAAAAACATCAACGCAAATTATGTTGTTCGCCCATGACCGAATTTTTTGCCGAAGATCAAATTTTTCGATGATGCGCATTTTTCGCTCGGGCGCGTATTTTTCGGTCGAGCGCATATTTTTCGCTCGGGCACGCATTTTCGCCACGATGCAAAATTTTGCCCGCGCGCGAATTTTTCTCCCTGAAGCGAATTTTTCGGCCCGGGCGCGCATTTTTCGTCGCGGGCGCTCATTTTTCGCCTGGGCTCGCTTTTTCGTCAGGGCGGGCATTTTTCGCCCGAGCGCGCATTTTTCGTCCTGACGCCCATTTTTTTGTACGAGCACGCATTTTTCATCCGGGCACACATTTTCGTCCGTGCTCGCAATATTCACCCGGGCGCGCAATTTTTCCACGGACGACAGAATTGCGCGCCCGGACTAAAAAATGCGCACATAGGCGAAAAATGCCCATCCGAATGAAAAAATGTGCGGTCGAGCGAAAACTGTGTCCTGGCGAAAAATGCTCGCCCGGACGAAAATTGCGCTCCCGTACAAAAAATATGCGCCCGGGCAAAAAAATGTGCTCCGGGGCAAAAAGTGCACGTTTGGACAGAAAAATTCTTATATGAAGCCGAACAGTGGAATTACTAATTCCAATTCACATGACAGAATTCCTGTATTTAGCCGAACGGCAGAATTAGAATTGACTTCAATTCCAATTTCTACGAGAATTGGAATTGAAGTCAATTCCAATTCCTGCATCTCAATTCCCGCAAAACGAACGGAACCTAAGGGTATATCATTTGAGTTTTGTTTGCTATCTGCAAGAGAATTTTCTCCATTTCCTTTCTGATATATCTATCATTGTTTTGAATCATTTATATATTAGAAATAGTGGCCTCGCTGATCTGACATTTTTGTGTGCTACAATTACAATATGGGTGTGATTACCACAAAAGGTGCGTGGCAAGATGCGAGAAGCTGTCTGTGAGTTCGTTTTGCAGGTGAAGATAAGTTCCGGTTCATGCGGTCGTGACCGTTTGACCGGTGAAAATAAGTCCCCCCAAACGGAGCCATATTCTTTGCTATAACTCCATTTGTAAATAAATAGAAGTTGTGTTCGATGGTATATGTTTGGCTTTTGTGATCTTTTTAATCTGCAGTCTAGTTCTCTCAAAGTATATGCATAATATTGGTCTTGAAATGCAAGAAAAATGCTAACAAATACACATATACCTACCCTTGTTTTATGCATTGTTGTTGCCCCTTAAGAATCCAGGTGAGGAGATAAAATGAGGGGGAAGGATAAAAAAAGAGCAATGTTATAAGCACATCAATATAGGCTATTAACACACCAAATTTCACTCAAAAAACACAAAAATCCTAACTCGACCGCTTTAAGCGCACACCGACGCATTTCTATCTTTCGTCAGTGTTGTTTCGCAATTCCAAGATGCACACCCCGCTCTCTTCCGCCGAGCGTCATTCCGCGATTTCGTCGCTGCCCGTGGAGGAGATCGCCGGCGAGTTTCTCAACAAGGAGCCCCTTTTTTTCTCTGGTGGCACCGTGCATCTGGTCCCAAATTTGGCCGAGCTGGCTCTAGGTGGTTCCGACGTGCCACCGTTTGCTTCCCTAAATGGGCAAACATGAAGATAAACGCCAGGAGGACACCATTAAGTCGGCGAGCCTCGTTTCTTCGAAGCCTGGCACTATTGATGCGAGAGTAGATTCGCTTTTAGTTAGTGTTGAGAAACCCTCGGGTGAGAATCAGTCTTCCCCCTCCATTTCAGTTTCTTCGAATTCTTCACAATAAAATAGTCCTGTCATGCTCAGGAAGCTTGTAGCTTTGTCGAAACAGAAGGATAAGTGTACGCTGTTTTGGGGAAAAAATGGCATGTCATGTGTTTGTGATAATGTCCCAGTGAACATTAATCATGTTTGACAACACCTTCATCAGCACAAGAAGGCGTGGCACCTCCAGTGGGTGAAATGAAGTCGCTGAAAAATCCAGCAATCGGGGAGGTGTCTGATAGATAGTTGTGGGAGAGGGAAAGGTGGATGCTGTAAGGTTGCAATTTACCAAAGTTGATAGGAATTGGTCTGAAAACTGATTGTGGGAGAGGTCAAGCAGCTGCACTTGTGTTGATGGCATTGGAATGGAACCAAAGAAACACTTATTTCGCAAATCAACATCAGTATATAATTTTGATGTGAAAATATCATATAAAAAAAGTACGAAAAATCATAGTCATTTTGGTTTGTCAATAACGATTTTAAAATCTGGTGTGACAATAACGCGTTGGTGTGAAAATAAAAAAATTTGGTATGTTAATATAATTTGGTTGTCAATAGCGAAAATTGGTGTGCTTTTAACATTGCTCTAAAAAAAATACACTGTGAAACTCCAACAACTAGCCCCTTATGATCTTTTTTTCTTAGTCTTCTAAGATGCTGCAAGGTTGATATGAACCTATTTTTGGAAAGAAACTTAATTTGATGGTACACAATTATTTGAATGATAAGATAATATGAGAAAGCCCTTATATCATGTATAAGATGAGTTGTGAATATTAATCATGTATTGACTATTGGGTATGTTCATCGAGCAACAAAAGTGATGCAACTGTGGTGCATCTGGATTTTTTTTTGGCGCGCACGTTATTAACGCCCTGGATGTTAATTTTGTATCGCGCATTTTTATTTAGCTCGTTGGTGTGACTGGCCAACGGGTCTTAAAATGCATTGGACTGGTATTTTAGGCGATGTGTTAATTCAGACAAACTTTAATTTAATTAACTATTTTATTTTAAAATTTATAAGTTTTAAAATCTCGCAGTTATAATGCCAATAGCCGAAACTTCAAAGTATTCCAAATATGAAACCCTAAATCTACCCCTTAAAAACAACCCTCATTTCCTGTTGTCGTTCTCGCGCCGCACTCAACCGCGACGGCCCTCTGCTCCTGCTCGACGAAGTCGCCGTTTGAAGCCACCCCGTCGAGCGTTCACCTCCTCTGACGGCAACCTCCGACCGAGCATCTCAGCCTTTGATTCAAGGCGCTTCGACCTGCAGTCGTCTTTCCCGACGGAGATCTTCCAGATGCTCCGCCGCCTCCAGTGAACAACTCCTCCGGCGCCGACGAACTAGCCAGACCCTTTCCTGGGCTCCGGCGACCCCTTCTGCACCGGTAGCTAGCTGCTTCAGCTCAACTCCGGCGCATTTCCCCTGCTTCCCGTCAGCCCTACTGCTGTTCCAGATCGGTTGCTCCGCCCAAAGCCATTTCTGCTTCCGGCCAGCTTTCCCTGCCGGAGACCTTCACCCCCCAGTGATCTCCAAACGATCCCGAGCACATAGTGTAGCTTCTCCTCCAGCCTACCCGGAATCTTGCAGTGGCTGCCACCTCTGCCCTTGGTATACCTCTCCATCTCATTTCACAACCATTAGTTACTTTTATGCTCAAATTTAAATTGAATAGTTAATTTGTGGAGCTTGCCAAAGTTTCTTTATCACCTAATTATCGTTATATTTCATTGCCACGTTTGACCGCTTTCATATTTTGTGCCCGTGGAATTGTGTTTTGTGATGTTACTACGTTTGTGCGGTATTTTTGCGTTCGCAAGCGACGCGTAGACTGTTTCGTTCATTAGAAATAGCCCGTGAATGCCTCCCGCACCACAAATATTTTGAAAGATCGCATTTAGTGAGAAGCTGAATGAGGCGAAGACTAGATATTTCACTTATGACTTTGAGTTTTACGTCATAGTTCAGACTCTCCGTCATTGAAGACACTATCTGATTCAGTGTGAGTTTGTGCTGAACACTGATCACGAGGCTGTAAAACATCTGAACTCTCATAAGGAGATCAGACGTCACGCCAAGTGGGCTGCTTACCTCCACGAGTTCACTTTCCATTTGAAGCACAAACTCGGTGTCACAAACCGAGTAGCTGACGCACTTAGTCGTCGCACTCATCTGCTAGTTACACTGCAGCCTTACATCACTGACTTAGATGCACAACGCGCCCTCTACGCTATTGATCCGTTCTTCCGCGACATTTGGATTTCATGTCAGCACAGTGGGACTGAGCCCACCACACAGTAGGTCGTGAGTGTGGGTTATTTGTTTAGGGGCACCCCCCTTTCCATCTGCGAAGGACCTCTTCGGGAGAAACCACTTAGGGGGCTCCATTCTTCCGGGTTAGGTGGACACGTAGGTCAATTCAAATTGTTTGACCCCGCCACTACACGATATTATTGGCATCACAAGGGCAACAAGATACATGCGCTGACACTGCAGGTGGTGTAGAGGAAATGATCGCGCTACCTAATAGCATAACAGATGAGTTGTATGAAGCTAGAACATTGGACAAAAAGACGAGTATTTGTTCTATAAAACATCCGAATCAAATAATTTATGGGGTGTTAGGTGTTATTTTATGAATGAAAAACATGTTTATTCCAAATAAATACCTTTTGGCAATTAAAAACATTGAAAAAAAATTTACTCGAAACTCTGTTTTGTTTCCAAACAACATTTTGAAAACTCCGTTTTGCAAACTCCATTTCACCCAAACAATTTTTTAACAAAACTCCATTTTACAGAATCAACACTTTTTCTATCAACAACTTACCAACATCAGCTTACCATCAGCAACAACCCAACCAAACAGAGCCTCATCCACGATTCTTTTCCCCGTTCCGCTGCAATAACCCGCTGATCCCAATCTCTCCCAAAACCTAGTGCGACCCGCTTCCCCGATCGACGACGACGGCGTGAATATCACTGGTTAGCAGCAACGATACTGCTTCCCCGATCGACGACGACCCACTGTGGTCCGCAGCATGGGCCTCTGTTCCGCGCATCTCCTCGACGACTAAAGATTTTTTTTCACTCGTACTCCATTGACAGTGCACAACACGGAGCTCTCCGTTCTTCCTTGTCAGTGCGCATCAACGAGCCTCCCGTTTTTCCTCCTCGACATTGCGATCTCAACCCTTCATCTTCTTCCTTCGTCTTAGCTCTGTCATGATTCCTCTTGCCTTTCCTTCGCCCAGCTCTGCCATGGTTTATAAATGCTTTGAACAGGGTTTTTTTTCATATTGCTTTTTTTTTGGAAAGCTCTTCTGATTTTAGGATTAACATCCAACAATAATTACTGTTTAATTACAAATAATTATTGTTGGTTCCATAGGAAAAGAATTCATTTCTCCAAAAGAACTTCTATAGGACCGATTCGATGCTACACCAAGAGTTGAATTTTTCAACACCCTGATGTTTTTTTGATTTATATATATTATTGAGGCGTCTAGGCTCTGTATCTGTTGACGAACTGTTTTTACCAAATAGTTTTTAACCACTAATTTTCGAATAGTTTTGCTAATTTCATTTTAATTTTATTGTAAACTTTATTTTCAATGAGAAAAACAATTGAGCGCTTTCGGCATTCAACACAGACAGCTAGCGGGTTTTTTTCTGGAGGTCTTCGCGCTTGCTAGAGTTAGCGAAAGAAGTGAACGCATGAGTTAAACCGTCATTTGTTAACGACAACCTAGAAAGCTTTAAAAAATGGGGAAATTTTTTTTACTTAAGACTCCGTTTTGTTTCCAAACAACTTTTTGAAAACTCCATTTCACCCAAACAGCTTTTTAACAAAACTCAATTTTTTAGAATCAACACTTTTTCTATCAGTAGCTTACCATCAGCAACAGCCCAACCAAACAGAGCAATACATCCATGCAGAGAAATACCCCTCTCAGAGTATATTTTCGGGAGGGTTATTTTGTACATGGATCATGGATGTTATGAAATGTGATCTGGGAGATAAATATTATGTTTGTAACATTCAGGGGAGGTTTTTGTAATTTCAATAATAAGTGGGGTGCAATCTGTAATTGTGCTAACTTTCTCGGAAAGTTTTGGTAATTATTCTTTTTATTATTGAATATGTGGATGAATATTGAGTAGTGTTTGAAAATTTATTACGTGTAGTGCTATTATTGCATTTTCCTATTTCCTAATGTTTTCATTCTTGTTATTGAATATATGGATGAATATTGAGTAGTGTTTGGAAATCATGATGTCGAGTGCTATTATTGCATTTTCCCTATTTTCTATTGTTCTCATTCGTGCAAGTGTAGTTTGAAGCACTTCATGTGAAGGAAACTTTGCCTTGTTTATTCATTTTAAAATTGTTGTGAATATTGTGCCATGTTGCCAAGCTTAGTATAATTTTATTGCTTAATTTAATTCCGAATTGATTTGAGTCTTACACACATCATATTAGTTAGGTTTGGTTGAGTCAACCCACACCACTCATATAGGCGTATTTAGTGTCAGTCCTCTTTCACAGTCTACTCTGTCACTAATGTTGTTCTGCATATATTAGATTACTCTTCCTTTTCTTTAAAGTTAGCTCGATTGAGTTAAAATTGTGTAGTTGCATATATTAGTTTCACTTGTGCTGTTCTGAATACTGAGTAGTGTTTGAAAATCATGACGTGGACTGCTATTATTGCATTTTCTCTATTTCCTATTGTTCTCATTTATGCAAGTGTAGTTTGAAGCCGTTCACACGAAGGAAACTTTGCCTTATTTATTTATTTGTAAATTACCGTGAATATTGTTCCATGTTGTCAAGATTAGTATAATTCTATTGCTTAACTTAATTCCATATTGATTTAAGTCTTTTACACATCATATTAGTTAGGTTTGTTTGAGTGAACCCACAACACTCATATAAACGTACATTAGTGTCAGTCCACTTTTACAGGCTATCCTGTCACCTGTGTGTTTTGCATATATTAGTTTACTCTTCTTTTTTCTGTTATCATTATGTGTTAATCAGTGATCTTCTAAGATCAATAGTTATGAAATATCATCATTGGTTGTCAAAACCATGAAATACCAACCTGCAATTTTGATCTTTGCTTGGCTCTTTCCAACAAGGGAAGTTAATTCTTCCGTTTTATTATTCTTTCTAATTATCTTGCAATTTTTTGTAAAGTGGAATGGCTTGTTACTTCCTTGCAGTGCCTTGATTTTAATAAAAAAAATTATGAGGAAGTTGAAGTTTCATGAGAAGAAACTCCTTAAAAAGGTAAATTTTCTAGAGTATAAAAGAGAAAACGGACATCAGGAAGCTTTGGTTACTCGTCGCTACCACCTTGTACAAAGAGATGATTATAAGAAGTAAGTTTTCTCACTTTAATCTTTCTACAAAATAAAAGTATTCATAAAACTTATTTTAATGAAGTTCATTGTTTTTTATCTATCAAAAACTGTGAAGATCCTGTCATTTTACCATTTTCTCAAGGATTTTTTGGGTCACTTGTCCATCCTTTTCCGAGTGATTCTAGGTATTCGAGTATATGCTCTATGGTACAAAAACTTGTGCACACTTTGAAGCAGATTGACCCTAGAGATCCATATCGTATCGAGATGACTGATGCTCTGCTGGAAAAACTGTAAGCCTATTCATAGCTATTATAAATTGCTTTATGATTTCTTAGGTGTTCCTGAATCCATTACATCAGTACCTTTTATTGGCTCAATGTAGAGTTGTCCTACTTGCTACAAGTTTTTAAATCTTTTTGCTGTTTTTAAGATAAACAATTGATGGTTTCAGTTATCTTTTTTAGTTCATTATCTTTTATTTGTCTCGCTTTATTTAGAAAGTTATAAGCGGATGTATTGTGGATGGTCATACCCCCTCCCTTGAAGAATATGCGGCCATTACTCAGTAAATCTGAATCCTTTTCCATCAACTTCAATCGACTAACAAAAGATTTTTTTGGCCTATCACTTATGTTGTAGCAAGAACATTTAATGAATGATATATGCTTTTTCTGTTCGAGCCCTCAAATACATTAAGGAACAAGTTGATTTACCCTAAGGGTATGAATTATGTTTAGCTATCATTTGAGTTTTGTTTGCTATCTGCAGAGAATTTTCTCAATTTTCCTTTCTGATATATCTATCCTTGTTTTGAATCATTTGTATATTAGAAATAATGGCCTTGCTGATCTGACATTTTTGTGTGCTACAGTTACAATATGGGTGTGATTACCACAAAGAAGAGCTTGGCAAGATGTGAGAAGCTGTCTGTGAGTTCGTTTTGCAGGTGAGGATATATTCTTTGCTATAACTCCATTTGTAAAGAAATAAAAGTTATGTTCGATGGTATATGTTTTGCTTTTGTGATTTTTAATCTGCTGTATAGTTCTCTCAAAGTATATGCATAATGTTGGTCTTGGAATGCATGAAAAATGCTAACAAATACACATATACCTACCCTTGTTTGTGCATTGTTGTTGTCCCTTGTGATTCCATGTGAGGAGATAAAAATGAGAGGGAAGGATAAAAAATCTACTGTGAAACTCCAACAACTAGTCCCATATCTTTTTTTCTTAGTATTCTAAGATGTTGCACGGTTGATATCACAACCTATTTTTTTGGGAAAAACTTATTTAATTTGATGGTACAAAATTATTTGAATGATAAGATAATATGAACAAGACCTTATATCATTCTAAGATGGGTTGTCAATATATGTAACTACGAGCCAAATTTAGTGCCTCCACAAAGGCGTTTTACCGTACTGAAAGCGTAATGGTGGTTGTAATGTTGGATTAACTTGGGTAATAGAAGACCATTGAGTGATGTCATTGTTTGGCAAAACTACCAGACCTTGGAGGGTCGAACCTTCCATGCATAGAGAGCAAAAGAGGCTTGTGCGTCAGTGGTGCCGTTAAGGTTGTAGAAGTACTTTGTGCTAACATTCCATCTTACTAGATTGAGCCCATTGAAGATGGGGGCTTTATAATGTTGGGGAATGAGGGAGGGGACTATTATGGATGTCGCAGATCCACATCGGGTGTGCTTGAGTGCATCTATCGTCGTCGCACATGATAGTCTATTATTGTATCGTATCTTTTATTTTATTATCGCATCGTGCCTGTTATGTCGCATACTTTGCTTTTATGTTTGGGACTCACTTGTGTTATGGCCCAAGTGAGGGGCTTGGACTTATTGGTTGGATGGGGTCCTATGTTTGAAGGCATCAAAAATATTATTATTGCAAAGGCTCTCTCTCTCTCTCTTCTTTTCCTCTCTCTCGACTCCTCCTTCTAACCTTCCCTGTCATCCTAACCACACGCCTGGAAGCCGCAACTCGCGGTCACAAAAATATCCGCCCGTCTCCCTCCTCGCGCTGCTCGCGGAAATCCCGTGTGCCTTCCTCCCTTCCATTCTGCGTTCATCTTCGCAGTCATTGCTCCGCCAGGATCTAGAATGGGGAACTCAAATCCCTAGAACGACTTCGCCCTTACACACCCTAACACAAAGTCACAATCTGGAGCTCACAAACTTGGTATCAGAGCTACCCCTCTCCGACACCGAGGACAACGACGATACCTTTCCGCTGCTTCTTTTGACGCCGCGCCCTACCGCCGCCCAACAGCCAGCCGTTGGCGAGTTCGACACGCCTCTCTAGTCGGTTGATCCCCTCCGCAACACCTCCGACATCTTTCCCCTTCCTCCATTCTTCCTTCGTTGTGTACCATCATGTATGAGGGCGGTATAATCATGTCCAAACTCATGGAGTCGTTTTAATCGCTTGTGTCCAACCTCAAAGGTCAGATCGACACTCTCCGACAAGAGTCACGGATCTCTAGCTTGTCCCACAAAGCCCCCTGTACCGGTCTCAATTCCGAACAACCTCACCCTCGTTCGACAGTGGCAGCGTTCCTCAATATGTGAAAATGGATTTTTACCATTTTTGAAAGCTGCGAGGCCCCCTGTCATGGATAAACCCCGGCGAGCTTTTCTTCAACAACCAACGAACATCGAAGGACAATTGCTTGGGTATTACCTCTTTCAACCTCATGGCCCGATCCAAATATGGTTCACTCGGCTCTATAAGGAGCGACCTCTACTTACCTGGGAGGATTTCATTGATTCTTGTTTACTCCTCTTCGACTCCCTTACACAACAACCCTCTTGGTGATCTCATGGCCCTCATGCAGATGGGACGCATTGACGATACTTGAAAAAGTTCCAAGTTCTCCTTGCTCGCACTCCTCAGTCTGCCCATCCCAGCAGGTCCCCGTCATTATAGAGGGCCTCCACGAGCGCCTTCGCCTCGACGTTGAGTTCCAGGCCCCACTGATCTCACCACTGTGATGAACCTCACACGGGGATGTGAGAAGCGCCTCCTTCTCGACCGACATCCGGGTAACCACCAAGATGCCGCAGGGCCCTTTCGGAATAACAACAACGACAACAACAATGACTTAATATAACCACTCCCGGAACGGCTACTATGGGGTGGGGGAATGTTGGTGGAAAGGATGGGGGTCGGCAGTGGGATAAGGTGGGGGATCCAAGGCTTCAAGCCAAGGAGAGGTGGGAGGGGACCAAGGCTTCATGCCTTGGACCGGCTTCGACACCGAAATGACCAAAAATTAGGCTTCTATGCTCCAATCTTCGATGCCCCTAAATGAGAGCCATCGAACCCAATATATAAAACACTAGGGGTCATCATGGATGATCATGATTCTCCGATCATTGACAGCCCTTAAAATAAATGAAAATAAAATCACAAGAAATCAAAATAACTAAAATTCTCGGATTTTCGATCAACATAAAATGGACGGCTCTAATCATCGTGTAAGTTGATGTGTGTCGCGATCCCCATCATTTCCCCTTGCCTTGAAAACATTCATCTCCATAAATCTAGATAGGTGTGCTCTCGTCTGAAAGCGAGCTGAAACCATATCTCTGATTGTGTCCTGAACTCGTAGGTTGTTGAAACTGATGCTGACTATAAAGTCGAGGATGGTACTGCGGAAATTGATGACAGTACTGTAAATGGTGTTGCCGCTCTAAAGGAGATGTTGTCGAAGATGCCAGAGTTGGAGTAGTGGACATCAATGCTCAAGAAGGTACTACTACCATCGTCGAGGTCAAACACTGCATAGTACTGCTGTGGAAAAAGCCAAGGTGGTGTTTGTGTCGGAGAATGCAGTACTGTGAAACTTCTCTGCCATTTGGATCGGAGAATTTATGGAGGAAATCGGGTTTGAAATTCCCAGAAACCGCACGATTATATAGCCAAAGGGAATACGCCGCGCCTAAAATCATCCCAAGCGCTGCTAATGTGGCTACTAAGCTATTTCTTTGGAAAGCTCCTACTGAGATTAGAAATTCCCCTAGAAAGCTGCTAGTACCAGGTGAACTCATATTGGCCAAAGTGGAAGAGAAGTTTCACAGTACTGCATTCTCGACACAAACACCACCTTGGCTTTTTCACAGCAGTACTATGCAGTGTTTGACCTCGACGATGGTAGTAGTACCTTCTTGAGCATTGATGTCCACTACTCCAACTCTGGCATCTTCGACAACATCTCCTTTAGCGGCAACACCATTTACAGTACTGTCATCAATTTCCGCAGTACCATCCTCGACTTTATAGTCAGCATCAGTTTCAACAACCTACGAGTTCAGGACACAATCAGAGATATGGTTTCAGCTCGCTTTCAGACGAGAGCACACCTATCTAGATTTATGGAGATGAATGTTTTCAAGGCAAGGGAAATGATGGGGATCGCGACACACATCAACTTACACGATGATTAGAGCCGTCCATTTATGTTGATCGAAAATCCGAGAATTTTAGTTATTTTGATTTCTTGTGATTTTATTTTCATTTATTTTTAAGGGCTGTCAATGATCGGAGAATCATGATCATCCATGATGACCCCTAGTGTTTATATATTGGGTTCGATGGCTCTCATTTAGGGGCATCGAAGATTGGAGCATAGAAGCCTAATTTTTGGTCATTTCGGTGTCGAAGCCGGTCCAAGGCATGAAGCCTTGGTCCCCTCCCACCTCTCCTTGGCTTGAAGCCTTGGATCCCCCACCTTATCCCACTGCCGACCCCCATCCTTTCCACCAACATTCCCCCACCCCATAGTAGCCGTTTCGGGAGTGGTTATATTAAGTCATTGTTGTTGTCGTGTTGTTATTCCGAAAGGGCCCTGCGGCATCTTGGTGGTTACCCGGATGTCGGTCGAGAAGGAGGCGCTTCTCACATCCCCGTGTGAGGTTCATCACAGTGGTGAGATCAGTGGGGGCCTGGAACTCAACGTCGAGGCGAAGGCGCTCGTGGAGGCCCTCTATAATGACGGGGACCTGCTGGGATGGGCAGACTGAGGAGTGCGAGCAAGGAGAACTTGGAACTTTTTCAAGTAATCGTCAATGCGTCCCATCTGCATGAGGGCCATGAGATCACCAAGAGGGTTGTTGTGTAAGGGGAGTCGAAGAGGAGTAAACAAGAATCAATGAAATCCTCCCAGGTAAGTAGAGGTCGCTCCTTATAGAGCCGAGTGAACCATATTTGGATCGGGCCCATGAGGTTGAAAGAGGTAATACCAAGCAATTGTCCTTCGATGTTCGTTGGTTGTTGAAGAAAAGCTCGCCGGGGTTTATCCATGACAGGGGGGCCTCGCAGCTTTCAAAAATGGTAAAAATCCATTTTCAACATATTGAGGAACGCTGCCACTGTCGGAACGAGGGTGAGGTTGTTCGGAATGAGGACCGGTACAGGGGGCTTTGTGGGACAAAGCTAGAGATCCGTGACTCTTGTCGGAGAGTGTCGATCTGACCTTTGAGGTTGGACACAAGCGATTAAAACGACTCCATGAGTTTGGACATGATTATACCGCCCTCATACATGATGGTACACAACGAAGGAAGAATGGGAGGAAGGGGAAAGATGTCGGAGGTGTTGCGGAGGGGATCAACCGACTAGAGAGGCGTGTCGAACTCGCCAACGGCTGGCTGTTGGGCGGCGGTAGGGCGCGGCGTCAAAAGAAGCAGCGGAAAGGTATCGTCGTTGTCCTCGGTGTCGGAGAGGGGTAGCTCTGATACCAAGTTGTGAGCTCCAGATTGTGACTTTGTGTTAGGGTGTGTAAGGGCGAAGTCGTTCTAGGGATTTGAGTTCCCCATTCTAGATCCTGGCGGAGCAATGACTGCGAAGATGAACGCAGAATGGAAGGGAGGAAGGCACACGGGATTTCCGCGAGCAGCGGCGAGGAGGGAGACGGGCGGATATTTTTGTGACCGCGAGTTGCGGCTTCCAGGCGTGTGTTAGGATGACAGGGAAGGTTAGAAGGAGGAGTCGAGAGAGAGGAAAAGAAGAGAGAGAGAGAGAGCCTTTGCAATAATAATATTTTTGATGCCTTCAAACATAGGACCCCATCCAACCAAATAAGTCCAAGCCCCTCACTTGGGCCATAACACAAGTGAGTCCCAAAACATAAAAGCAAAGTATGCGACATAACAAGGCACGATGCGATAATAAAATAAAAGATACGATACAATAATAGACTATCATGTGCGACGACGATAGATGCACTCAAGCACACCCGATGTGGATCTGCGACATCCATAATAGTCCCCTCCCTCATTCCCCAACATTATAAAGCCCCCATCTTCAATGGGCTCAATCTAGTAAGATGGAATGTTAGCACAAAGTACTTCTACAACCTTAACGGCACACTGACGCACAAGCCTCTTTTGCTCTCTATGCATGGAAGGTTCGACCCTCCAAGGTCTGGTAGTTTTGCCAAACAATGACATCACTCAATGGTCTTCTATTACCCAAGTTAATCCAACATTACAACCACCATTACGCTTTCAGTACGGTAAAACGCCTTTGTGGAGGCACTAAATTTGGCTCGTAGTTACATATATTGACAACCCATCTTAGAATGATATAAGGTCTTGTTCATATTATCTTATCATTCAAATAATTTTGTACCATCAAATTAAATAAGTTTTTCCCAAAAAAATAGGTTGTGATATCAACCGTGCAACATCTTAGAATACTAAGAAAAAAAGATATGGGACTAGTTGTTGGAGTTTCACAGTAGATTTTTTATCCTTCCCTCTCATTTTTATCTCCTCACATGGAATCACAAGGGACAACAACAATGCACAAAACAAGGGTAGGTATATGTGTATTTGTTAGCATTTTTCATGCATTCCAAGACCAACATTATGCATATACTTTGAGAGAACTATACAGCAGATTAAAAATCACAAAAGCAAAACATATACCATCGAACATAACTTTTATTTCTTTACAAATGGAGTTATAGCAAAGAATATATCCTCACCTGCAAAACGAACTCACAGACAGCTTCTCACATCTTGCCAAGCTCTTCTTTGTGGTAATCACACCCATATTGTAACTGTAGCACACAAAAATGTCAGATCAGCAAGGCCATTATTTCTAATATACAAATGATTCAAAACAAGGATAGATATATCAGAAAGGAAAATTGAGAAAATTCTCTGCAGATAGCAAACAAAACTCAAATGATAGCTAAACATAATTCATACCCTTAGGGTAAATCAACTTGTTCCTTAATGTATTTGAGGGCTCGAACAGAAAAAGCATATATCATTCATTAAATGTTCTTGCTACAACATAAGTGATAGGCCAAAAAAATCTTTTGTTAGTCGATTGAAGTTGATGGAAAAGGATTCAGATTTACTGAGTAATGGCCGCATATTCTTCAAGGGAGGGGGGTATGACCATCCACAATACATCCGCTTATAACTTTCTAAATAAAGCGAGACAAATAAAAGATAATGAACTAAAAAAGATAACTGAAACCATCAATTGTTTATCTTAAAAACAGCAAAAAGATTTAAAAACTTGTAGCAAGTAGGACAACTCTACATTGAGCCAATAAAAGGTACTGATGTAATGGATTCAGGAACACCTAAGAAATCATAAAGCAATTTATAATAGCTATGAATAGGCTTACAGTTTTTCCAGCAGAGCATCAGTCATCTCGATACGATATGGATCTCTAGGGTCAATCTGCTTCAAAGTGTGCACAAGTTTTTGTACCATAGAGCATATACTCGAATACCTAGAATCACTCGGAAAAGGATGGACAAGGACCCAAAAAATCCTTGAGAAAATGGTAAAATGACAGGATCTTCACAGTTTTTGATAGATAAAAAAACAATGAACTTCATTAAAATAAGTTTTATGAATACTTTTATTTTGTAGAAAGATTAAAGTGAGAAAACTTACTTCTTATAATCATCTCTTTGTACAAGGTGGTAGCGACGAGTAACCAAAGCTTCCTGATGTCCGTTTTCTCTTTTATACTCTAGAAAATTTACCTTTTTAAGGAGTTTCTTCTCATGAAACTTCAACTTCCTCATAATTTTTTTTATTAAAATCAAGGCACTGCAAGGAAGTAACAAGCCATTCCACTTTACAAAAAATTGCAAGATAATTAGAAAGAATAATAAAACGGAAGAATTAACTTCCCTTGTTGGAAAGAGCCAAGCAAAGATCAAAAATTGCAGGTTGGTAATTTCATGGTTTTGACAACCAATGATGATATTTCATAACTATTGATCTTAGAAGATCACTGATTAACACATAATGATAACAGAAAAAAGAAGAGTAAACTAATATATGCAAAACAACACAGGTGACAGGATAGCCTGTAAAAGTGGACTGACACTAATGTACGTTTATATGAGTGTTGTGGGGTTCACTCAAACAAACCTAACTAATATGATGTGTAAAAGACTTAAATCAATATGGAATTAAGTTAAGCAATAGAATTATACTAATCTTGACAACATGGAACAATATTCACGGTAATTTACAAATAAATAAATAAGGCAAAGTTTCCTTCGTGTGAACGGCTTCAAACTACACTTGCATAAATGAGAACAATAGGAAATAGAGAAAATGCAATAATAGCAGTCCACGTCATGATTTTCAAACACTACTCAGTATTCAGAACAGCACAAGTGAAACTAATATATGCAACTACACAATTTTAACTCAATCGAGCTAACTTTAAGAAAAAGGAAGAGTAATCTAATATATGCAGAACAACATTAGTGACAGAGTAGACTGTGAAAGAGGACTGACACTAAAATACGCCTATATGAGTGGTGTGGGTTGACTCAACCAAACCTAACTAATATGATGTGTGTAAGACTCAAATCAATTCGGAATTAAATTAAGCAATAAAATTATACTAAGCTTGGCAACATGGCACAATATTCACAACAATTTAAAATGAATAAACAAGGCAAAGTTTCCTTCACATGAAGTGCTTCAAACTACACTTGCACGAATGAGAACAATAGAAAATAGGGAAAATGCAATAATAGCACTCGACATCATGATTTCCAAACACTACTCAATATTCATCCATATATTCAATAACAAGAATGAAAACATTAGGAAATAGGAAAATGCAATAATAGCACTACACGTAATAAATTTTCAAACACTACTCAATATTCATCCACATATTCAATAATAAAAAGAATAATTACCAAAACTTCCGAGAAAGTTAGCACAATTACAGATTGCACCCACTTATTATTGAAATTACAAAAACCTCCCCTGAATGTTACAAAACATAATATTTATCTCCCAGATCACATTTCATAACATCCATGATCCATGTACAAAATAACCCTCCCGAAAAATATACTCTGAGAGGGGTATTTTCTGCATGGATGTATTGCTCTGTTTGGTTGGGCTGTTGCTGATGGTAAGCTACTGATAGAAAAAGTGTTGATTCTAAAAAATTGAGTTTTGTTTAAAAAGCTGTTTGGGTGAAATGGAGTTTTCAAAAAGTTGTTTGGAAACAAAACGGAGTCTTAAGTAAAAAAAATTTCCCCATTTTTTAAAGCTTTCTAGGTTGTCGTTAACAAATGACGGTTTAACTCATGCGTTCACTTCTTTCGCTAACTCTAGCAAAGCGCGAAGACCTCCAGAAAAAAACCCGCTAGCTGTCTGTGTTGAATGCCGAAAGCGCTCAATTGTTTTTCTCATTGAAAATAAAGTTTACAATAAAATTAAAATGAAATTAGCAAAACTATTCGAAAATTAGTGGTTAAAAACTATTTGGTAAAAACAGTTCGTCAACAGATACAGAGCCTAGACGCCTCAATAATATATATAAATCAAAAAAACATCAGGGTGTTGAAAAATTCAACTCTTGGTGTAGCATCGAATCGGTCCTATAGAAGTTCTTTTGGAGAAATGAATTCTTTTCCTATGGAACCAACAATAATTATTTGTAATTAAACAGTAATTATTGTTGGATGTTAATCCTAAAATCAGAAGAGCTTTCCAAAAAAAAAAGCAATATGAAAAAAAAACCCTGTTCAAAGCATTTATAAACCATGGCAGAGCTGGGCGAAGGAAAGGCAAGAGGAATCATGACAGAGCTAAGACGAAGGAAGAAGATGAAGGGTTGAGATCGCAATGTCGAGGAGGAAAAACGGGAGGCTCGTTGATGCGCACTGACAAGGAAGAACGGGAGAGCTCCGTGTTGTGCACTGTCAATGGAGTACGAGTGAAAAAAAATCTTTAGTCGTCGAGGAGATGCGCGGAACAGAGGCCCATGCTGCGGACCACAGTGGGTCGTCGTCGATCGGGGAAGCAGTATCGTTGCTGCTAACCAGTGATATTCACGCCGTCGTCGTCGATCGGGGAAGCGGGTCGCACTAGGTTTTGGGAGAGATTGGGATCAGCGGGTTATTGCAGCGGAACGGGGAAAAGAATCGTGGATGAGGCTCTGTTTGGTTGGGTTGTTGCTGATGGTAAGCTGATGTTGGTAAGCTGTTGATAGAAAAAGTGTTGATTCTGTAAAATGGAGTTTTGTTAAAAAATTGTTTGGGTGAAATGGAGTTTGCAAAACGGAGTTTTCAAAATGTTGTTTGGAAACAAAACAGAGTTTCGAGTAAATTTTTTTTCAATGTTTTTAATTGCCAAAAGGTATTTATTTGGAATAAACATGTTTTTCATTCATAAAATAACACCTAACACCCCATAAATTATTTGATTCGGATGTTTTATAGAACAAATACTCGTCTTTTTGTCCAATGTTCTAGCTTCATACAACTCATCTGTTATGCTATTAGGTAGCGCGATCATTTCCTCTACACCACCTGCAGTGTCAGCGCATGTATCTTGTTGCCCTTGTGATGCCAATAATATCGTGTAGTGGCGGGGTCAAACAATTTGAATTGACCTACGTGTCCACCTAACCCGGAAGAATGGAGCCCCCTAAGTGGTTTCTCCCGAAGAGGTCCTTCGCAGATGGAAAGGGGGGTGCCCCTAAACAAATAACCCACACTCACGACCTACTGTGTGGTGGGCTCAGTCCCACTGTGCTGACATGAAATCCAAATGTCGCGGAAGAACGGATCAATAGCGTAGAGGGCGCGTTGTGCATCTAAGTCAGTGATGTAAGGCTGCAGTGTAACTAGCAGATGAGTGCGACGACTAAGTGCGTCAGCTACTCGGTTTGTGACACCGAGTTGTGCTTCAAATGGAAAGTGAACTCGTGGAGGTAAGCAGCCCACTTGGCGTGACGTCTGATCTCCTTATGAGAGTTCAGATGTTTTACAGCCTCGTGATCAGTGTTCAGCACAAACTCACACTGAATCAGATAGTGTCTTCAATGACGGAGAGTCTGAACTATGACGTAAAACTCAAAGTCATAAGTGAAATATCTAGTCTTCGCCTCATTCAGCTTCTCACTAAATGCGATCTTTCAAAATATTTGTGGTGCGGGAGGCATTCACGGGCTATTTCTAATGAACGAAACAGTCTACGCGTCGCTTGCGAACGCAAAAATACCGCACAAAACGTAGTAACATCACAAAACACAATTCCACGGGCACAAAATATGAAAGCGGTCAAACGTGGCAATGAAATATAACGATAATTAGGTGATAAAGAAACTTTGGCAAGCTCCACAAATTAACTATTCAATTTAAATTTGAGCATAAAAGTAACTAATGGTTGTGAAATGAGATGGAGAGGTATACCAAGGGCAGAGGTGGCAGCCACTGCAAGATTCCGGGTAGGCTGGAGGAGAAGCTACACTATGTGCTCGGGATCGTTTGGAGATCACTGGGGGGTGAAGGTCTCCGGCAGGGGAAAGCTGGCCGGAAGCAGAAATGGCTTTGGGCGGAGCAACCGGATCTGGAACAGCAGTAGGGCTGACGGGAAGCAGGGGAAATGCGCCGGAGTTGAGCTGAAGCAGCTAGCTACCGGTGCAGAAGGGGTCGCCGGAGCCCAGGAAAGGGTCTGGCTAGTTCGTCGGCGCCGGAGGAGTTGTGCACTGGAGGCGGCGGAGCATCTGGAAGATCTCCGTCGGGAAAGACGACTGCAGGTCGAAGCGCCTTGAATCAAAGGCTGAGATGCTCGGTCGGAGGTTGCCGTCAGAGGAGGTGAACGCTCGACGGGGTGGCTTCAAACGGCGACTTCGTCGAGCAGGAGCAGAGGGCCGTCGCGGGTTGAGTGCGGCGCGAGAACGACAACAGGAAATGAGGGTTGTTTTTAAGGGGTAGATTTAGGGTTTCATATTTGGAATACTTTGAAGTTTCGGCTATTGGCATTATAACTGCGAGATTTTAAAACTTATAAATTTTAAAATAAAATAGTTAATTAAATTAAAGTTTGTCTGAATTAACACATCGCCTAAAATACCAGTCCAATGCATTTTAAGACCCGTTGGCCAGTCACACCAACGAGCTAAATAAAAATGCGCGATACAAAATTAACATCCAGGGCGTTAATAACGTGCGCGCCAAAAAAAAATCCAGATGCACCACAGGTTGCATCACTTTTGTTGCTCGATGAACATACCCAATAGTCAATACATGATTAATATTCACAACTCATCTTATACATGATATAAGGGCTTTCTCATATTATCTTATCATTCAAATAATTGTGTACCATCAAATTAAGTTTCTTTCCAAAAAATAGGTTCATATCAACCTTGCAGCATCTTAGAAGACTAAGAAAAAAAGATCATAAGGGGCTAGTTGTTGGAGTTTCACAGTGTATTTTTTTTAGAGCAATGTTAAAAGCACACCAATTTTCGCTATTGACAACCAAATTATATTAACATACCAAATTTTTTTATTTTCACACCAACGCGTTATTGTCACACCAGATTTTAAAATCGTTATTGACAAACCAAAATGACTATGATTTTTCGTACTTTTTTTATATGATATTTTCACATCAAAATTATATACTGATGTTGATTTGCGAAATAAGTGTTTCTTTGGTTCCATTCCAATGCCATCAACACAAGTGCAGCTGCTTGACCTCTCCCACAATCAGTTTTCAGACCAATTCCTATCAACTTTGGTAAATTGCAACCTTACAGCATCCACCTTTCCCTCTCCCACAACTATCTATCAGACACCTCCCCGATTGCTGGATTTTTCAGCGACTTCATTTCACCCACTGGAGGTGCCACGCCTTCTTGTGCTGATGAAGGTGTTGTCAAAACATGATTAATGTTCACTGGGACATTATCACAAACACATGACATGCCATTTTTTCCCCAAAACAGCGTACACTTATCCTTCTGTTTCGACAAAGCTACAAGCTTCCTGAGCATGACAGGACTATTTTATTGTGAAGAATTCGAAGAAACTGAAATGGAGGGGGAAGACTGATTCTCACCCGAGGGTTTCTCAACACTAACTAAAAGCGAATCTACTCTCGCATCAATAGTGCCAGGCTTCGAAGAAACGAGGCTCGCCGACTTAATGGTGTCCTCCTGGCGTTTATCTTCATGTTTGCCCATTTAGGGAAGCAAACGGTGGCACGTCGGAACCACCTAGAGCCAGCTCGGCCAAATTTGGGACCAGATGCACGGTGCCACCAGAGAAAAAAAGGGGCTCCTTGTTGAGAAACTCGCCGGCGATCTCCTCCACGGGCAGCGACGAAATCGCGGAATGACGCTCGGCGGAAGAGAGCGGGGTGTGCATCTTGGAATTGCGAAACAACACTGACGAAAGATAGAAATGCGTCGGTGTGCGCTTAAAGCGGTCGAGGTTAGGATTTTTGTGTTTTTTTGAGTGAAATTTGGTGTGTTAATAGCCTATATTGATGTGCTTATAACATTGCTCTTTTTTTATCCTTCCCCCTCATTTTATCTCCTCACCTGGATTCTTAAGGGGCAACAACAATGCATAAAACAAGGGTAGGTATATGTGTATTTGTTAGCATTTTTCTTGCATTTCAAGACCAATATTATGCATATACTTTGAGAGAACTAGACTGCAGATTAAAAAGATCACAAAAGCCAAACATATACCATCGAACACAACTTCTATTTATTTACAAATGGAGTTATAGCAAAGAATATGGCTCCGTTTGGGGGGACTTATTTTCACCGGTCAAACGGTCACGACCGCATGAACCGGAACTTATCTTCACCTGCAAAACGAACTCACAGACAGCTTCTCGCATCTTGCCACGCACCTTTTGTGGTAATCACACCCATATTGTAATTGTAGCACACAAAAATGTCAGATCAGCGAGGCCACTATTTCTAATATATAAATGATTCAAAACAATGATAGATATATCAGAAAGGAAAATGGAGAAAATTCTCTTGCAGATAGCAAACAAAACTCAAATGATATACCCTTAGGTTCCGTTCGTTTTGCGGGAATTGAGATGCAGGAATTGGAATTGACTTCAATTCCAATTCTCATAGAAATTGGAATTGAAGTCAATTCTAATTCTGCCGTTCGGCTAAATACAGGAATTCTGTCATGTGAATTGGAATTAGTAATTCCACTGTTCGGCTTCATATAAGAATTTTCTGTCCAAACGTGCACTTTTTGCCCCGGAGCACATTTTTTTGCCCGGGCGCATATTTTTTGTACGGGAGCGCAATTTTCGTCCGGGCGAGCATTTTTCGCCAGGACACAGTTTTCGCTCGACCGCACATTTTTTCATTCGGATGGGCATTTTTCGCCTATGTGCGCATTTTTTAGTCCGGGCGCGCAATTCTGTCGTCCGTGGAAAAATTGCGCGCCCTGGGTGAATATTGCGAGCACGGACGAAAATGTGTGCCCGGATGAAAAATGCGTGCTCGTACAAAAAAAATGGGCGTCAGGACGAAAAATGCGCGCTCGGGCGAAAAATGCCCGCCCTGACGAAAAAGCGAGCCCAGGCGAAAAAATGAGCGCCCGCGACGAAAAATGCGCGCCGGGCCGAAAAATTCGCTTCAGGGAGAAAAATTCGCGCGCGGGCAAAATTTTGCATCGTGGCGAAAATGCGTGCCCGAGCGAAAAATATGCGCTCGACCGAAAAATACGCGCCCGAGCGAAAAATGCGCATCATCGAAAAATTTGATCTTCGGCAAAAAATTCGGTCATGGGCGAACAACATAATTTGCGTTGATGTTTTTTTGAGAGAGTTGGGGATGCGCTGGTAGGGGTGGGAATCACGAATTCTTACCTCATGAGGTAAGAATTGAGGGAGTCATGTTTCTTCTATAATCAATTCTCATGAGAATTGAAATGAATTCCAATTCCAATATAATTTTATGACTGCCGAACAACCACAATTGAAATTGGCAAATGAATGTCAAAAAAATCAACTTGTTCCTTAATGTATTTGCGGGCTCGAATAGAAAAAGCATATATCATTCATTAAATATTCTGATACAACATAAGTGATGGGCCAAAAAAATCTTTTGTTAGTCTATTGAAGTTGATGGAAAAGGATTCGGATTTACTGAGTAATGGCCGCATATTCTTCAAGGGAGAGGGGTATGACCATCCACAATACATCCGCTTATAACTTTCTAAATAAAGCGAGACAAATAAAACATAATGAATTAAAAAAGATAATTGAAACCATCAATTGCTTAGCTTAAAAACAGCAAAAAGATTTTAAAAACTTATAGCAAGTAAGATAACTAGAGCTGTCACTTAAAACCGAAAACCGCAAACCGAACCGGAACCGAACCGGAATCGCAAAGAACCAGACCGAACCGTTTGCAAATTATTCGGGTTCCGGTTTGAATTTTGGAACTGTGAACAACATTGGTCCGGGTGTGGTTCTTACATATTATTATCCGGACCGGAACCGGAACCGCAACATACAAGTCTCAAGCGGTTTCAAGATTTTTAGACCTGATCCGAACCGGACCGAAGTAGAACCGAACCGCAACCCGTTTATTATTATTATTATTATTATTATTATTATATTGTTATTATTTTATAATTTATCTATCATATTTATACTTACTATCATGAGTGAAGCTGGTGCAGTTTGAACCCAAAACGCAATCACACTAAAGGGGGTCGACTTTGGACCGAATAAAATTTCACCGCATAAAAATCGTATGATATGGTTTGACATTGTTGCGGTTTGGAATCAATTTTTGCAATGCATTTTTTGTTTTTATACAGTTATATAATATATTTTCAATTTTACTTGCATTTTTTTGAAATATTTTATTTAAAAAATATAGAAGATATGCAACTACTATTTATCAGTAATCATGAAAGACAACTAATTGTAGGCGGTTGTTATGGTTAAGCATGCCGACGAGACGTGCGCAAGCCAACTAGAATTTGTGGCAAGTCTACACGCGTAGGAAGACAATTGATATTATCCCACCGATCGTGGAAAAGATCATCGAAAAGTGGGCAACATAATTATTTATATTTTGATGTTGTTTGAGTTTTACTATTTGCAGTCGCTTTTATTTCATTATACCAAGTTTGATTTCGGTTTTAGTTGGAACCGATTGGAACCGGACCGAACCGCATGGAACCGGACCGAACCGCATGGAACCGGACCGAACCGCATGGAACCGGACCGAACCGATAGTGGCCGGTTTGGTTTTGGTTCTTGTTGAACCGTAACCGGAACCATTAATACGATGGTTCCAACAAATAAGCTGGAACCAAAACCAGAACCAAAACCGGTCAAATCAAATAAGATTTTGGTTCTAATTTGAAGAACCGTTATCTTAGTGGTTTGGTTCATGGTTTTAGTAGAACCGGAACCGCACCAGAACCGTGACAGCTCTAAAGATAACTATATCCATTGAGCCAATAAAAGGTACTGATGTAAAAGATTCAGGAACACCTAAGAAATCATAAAGCAATTTATACTAGCTATGAACAGGCTTACAGCTTTTCCTGCAGAGCATCAGTCATCTCGATACGATATGGATCTCTAGGGTCAATCTGCTTCAAAGTGTGCACAAGTTTTTGTACCATAGAGCATATACTCGAATACCTAGAATCACTCAGAAAAGGATGGACAAGTGACCCAAAAACATCCTTGAGAAAATGGTAAAATGACAGGATCTTCGCAGTTTTTGATAGATAAAAAAACAGTGAACTTCATTAAAATAAGTTTTATGAATTCTTTTGTTTTGTGAGAAAACTTACTTCTTATAATCATCTCTTTGTACAAGATGGTAGCGACGAGTAACCAAAGCTTCCCGAAGTCCTTTTTCTCTTTTATACTTTAGAAAATTTACGTTTTTAAGGAGTTTCTTCTCATGAAACTTCAGCTTCCTCATAATTTTTATTTATTAGAATCAAGACACTGCAAGGAAGTAACGAGTCATTCCTCTTTACAAAAAGTTGCAAGATAATTAGAAAGAATAATCAAATGGATGAATTGACTTCCTTTGTTGGAAAGAGCCAAGCAAAGATCAAAAATTGCAGGTTGGTAATTTCATGGTTTTGACAACCAATGATGATATTTCATAACTATTGATCTTAGAAGATTACTGATTAACACATAATGATAACAGAAAAAAGAAGAGTAAACTAATATATGCAAAACAACACAGGTGACGGGATAGCCTGTAAAAGTGGACTGACACTAATGTACGTTTATATGAGTAGTGTGGGGTTGACTCGGACAAACCTAACTAATATGATGTGTAAAAGACTTAAATTAATACGGAATTAAGTTAAGCAATAGAATTATACTAATCTTGGCAATATGGAACAATATTCACGTTAATTTACAAATAAATAAGGCAAAGTTTCCTTCATGTGAACGGCTTCAAACTACACTTGCACAAATGAGAACAAAAGGAAATAGGGAAACGCAATAATAGCAGTCCACGTCATGATTTCCGAACACTACTCAGTATTCAGAACAACACAAGTGAAACTAATATATGCAACTACACAATTTAAACTCAATCGAGCCAACTTTAAAGAAAAAAGTAGAGTAATCTAATATATGTAGAACAACATAAGTGACAGGGTAGACTGTGAAAGTGGACTGACGCTAAAATACGCCTATATGAGTGGTGTGGGTTGACTCAACCAAACCTAACTAATATGATGTGTATAAGACTCAAATCAATCTGGTATTAAATTAAGCAATAAAATTATACTAAGCTTGGCAACATGGCACAATATTCACAACAATTTTCAAATGAATAAACAAGGCAAAGTTTCCTTCACATGAAGTGCTTCAAACTACACTTGCATGAATGAGAACAATAGAGAATAGGGGAAATGCAATAATAGCACTCGACATCATGATTTCCAAACACTACTCAATATTCATCCACATATTCAATAACAAGAATGAAAACACTAGGAAATAGGAAAATGCAATAATAGTACTACACATAATAAATTTCCAAACACTACTCAATATTCATCCACATAGTTAATAATAAAAAGAATAATTACCAAAACTTTCTGAGAAAGTTAGTATAATTACAGATTGCACCCCACTTATTATTGAAATTACAAAAACCTCCCCTGAATGTTACAAAACATAAATTTTATCTCCCAGTTCACATTTCATAACATCCATTATCCATGTACAAAATACCCCTTCTGAAAATGTACTCTGAGAGGGGTATTTCTCTGCATGGATGTAATGAAATGTGAACTTCAGGAAGGTAAATGTTATGTTTTGTAATTTCAAAAATAATAGGGGGTGCAATCTATAATTTTTCAAACTTAGGCTCTGTTTGGTAGGGCTGTTGCTGATGGTAAGCTACTGATAGAAAAAGTATTGATTCTGAAAAATAAAGTTTTGTTAAAAAACTGTTTGGGTGAAATGGAGTTTTCAAAAAGTTATTTGGAAACAAAACGGAGTTCTGAGTAAAGAAAAAATTTCCCATTTTTTAAAGCTTTCTAGGTTGTCGTTAACAAATGACAGTTTAACTCATGCGTTCGCTTCTTTCGCTAACTGTAGCAAAGCGCGAAGATCTCGAGAAAAAAAACCTGCTAGCTGTCTCCGTTGAATGCTGAAAGCGCTCAATTGTTTTTCTCATTGAAAATAGAGTTTACATTAAAATTAAAATGGAACTAGCAAAACTATTCGGAAATTAGTGGTTAAAAACTATTTGGTAAAAACAGTTCATCAACAGATATAGAGCCTAGACGCCTCGATGATATATATATAAATCCAAAAACATCAGGGTATTGAAAAATTCAACTCTTGGTGTAACATCGAATCAGTCATATAGAAGTTCTTTTGGAGAAATGAATTCTTTTCCTATGGAACCAACAATAATTATTTGTAATTAAACTATAATTATTGTTAGATGTTAATCCTAAAATCAGAAGAGCTTTCCAAAAAATGCAATCTGTAAAAAAAATCCCTGTTCAAAGCATTTATAAACCATGGCAGAGCTGGGCGAAGGAAAGGCAAGAGGAATCATGGTAGAGCTAAGATGAAGGAAGAAGATGAAGGGTTGAGATCGCAATGTCGAGGAGGAAGAACGGAGGCTCGTTGATGCGCACTGACAAGGAAGAATGGGAGAGCTCCATGTTGTGCACTATCAAAGGAGTACGAGTGAAAAAAATCTCTAGTCGTAGAGGAGGAGACGCGTAGAATGGAGGCCCATGCTGCGGATCACCGTGGGTCGTCATCGATCGGGGAAGCAGGATCGCCACTGCTAACCAGTGATATTCATGCCGTCGTCGTCGATCGGGGAAGCAGGATGCACTAGTTTTTGGGAGAGATTGGGATCAACGGGTTATTGTGGCGGTGTTGGACCCGAGATTCGGCTCCACCTAGAGTTAGGACCTAGGGTGCAGCTCACACCTACTTCTCCCAAGCCGTCCCTTGGTGAGAGACTTGAATTTGGAGAATGACTCTTGGCTCTAGCGTGGAGGTCTCACCTCACACCCGGAAGACTTTGAGATCTCCCCCTCCCTAGCCAATGTCGAGCTAGGTGTCTTGGAGGATGAGGGAAGAGGATGAGGAGTGATGAAAAACTATTCCTCTTCCAAGGCACCGCCAAGGCCTATTTATAGTTTTTGGGAATGACCTACAAATAGCCAACATCCACTGCTCTTGAAATTACCAAAAAATACTCTGTGCTGGTCTGCCGGCAGTCAAACTCCGATGTTTTGAATAACTATTTGCGCCCACCTGGGGCAAAATAGCAGACCCTCAAGCCGGGCGAGATCCTCCAGCTGAGGGAGACCTCAAGCCGGGCGAGATCCTCCAGCCGGGCGAGACCCTCAAGCTGGGCAAGACCATCAAGCCGGGCGAGACCATCAAGCTGGGCGAGAACTCTACGGTGTCATCGGGGGACAGTGATGTCGTCGGGTGACACCCAAAGGGAGGAGGCCGGGGCGAGTGTCGGCCTCGCGCTACACTCGCCCCCTGAGAGGAGGTCGTGGCGAGTGGTGGTCTCGTACCACACTCGCCCTCCTGAGAGGAGGCCGCCGGCCTCGCGCCGCACTCGCCCCTCCAGAGAGGAGGTCGGGGCGAGTGTCGGCCTCACGCCGCACTCACTCCTCCTGAGAGGAGCCCGGGGCGAGTGCCAGCCTAGCGCCACATTCTCCCCTCCTGAGAGACACCAGGCACTAACAAGAGAGGCCAATTTTTCCTCCTACTAGTATATTACGCAAATTCACACTAAATTGGCCTCTAATAGTAAAAAACCCTTAAAAAGCTTAAAACTGTGAAGCAAGTCTTACGCATGCCGGGGGACCACATTCCGTGAATACGGGGTTGTACAGGCGAAACGAGGGAAAAGAATCGCGGATGAGGCTCTATTTGGTTGGGCTGTTGCTGATGGTAAGTTGTTGATGATAAGCTGTCAATAGAAAAAATGTTGATTCTAGAAAATGGAGTTTTGTTAAAAAACTGTTTGGGTAAAATGAAGTTTGCAAAACAGAGTTTTCAAAAAATTGTTTGGAAACAAAGCAGAGTTTTGAGTGAATTTTTTTTCCAATGTTTTTAATTGCCAACCATTATTTTTTTGGAATAAACATTTTTTCCATTCATAAAATAACACCCAACACCCCAAAAATTGTTTGATTCAGACATTTTATAGAACAAATATCCGTCGTTTTGTCCTATGTTCTTGCTTCATACAAACTCATCTGCTATGCTATTATGTAGCGCGATCATTTTCTCTACACCACCTGCAGTGTCAGCGCATGTATCTGTTGGCCTTGTGATGTCATCCCACAACCCCATCTTTCGCTCCTACAGCAACTCGTACACCCCACTTTGTTCCCACCAGTACCTCTGTCCCTTTTTCCTGCCGCCAAGTCACCTGCATCACTTTCCACTACTGTCGGAATCTCCTTAATCTTGTGAGTGTCTAGTATTTTATTTTTATTTTTATTTTTTTATGGGGCATTTACCAGGAACTCCCTCCAATAGCAAAACGGCGGTGCATTTCCACCGCACCGCAGGTAATAACTCCAGCCAAATATCACCTTAGACACCACAACTCACACAAAAGACCAAAATGACCCTCCTCTATTGTTAATTAACCAATGATTTTCTCCCCTCATTCACCTGCCACGTCACTGACGTCTTCTGATTGGTTCACATTTAACCGCACGAATCCTTCTCCATCCCTCAAACCCTAAACTCATCGCCTGCCTCTCCTACCCGCTCCTCACTCAACCCTCACTTTCGTTTGACACCTTGTGCAAGCCGCTACCCCCCAATGTTCTAGTTCCTTTCGCAAGACAAAGCCCCATCTTCCACTCCTACAATAACTGTACGCCCCACTTTGCTCCCACCAGTACTTCCATCCCTTTTTTCATGCAGCCAAGTCGTCCGGCATCACTTCCCACTGCTGTCGGAATCTCCTTAATCTTGTGAGTATCTAGTATTTATCTTTATTTTTATTTTTATTATGGGGCATTTACCAGGAACTCCCCTCTACTTACAAAATGGCGGTGGGTTTCCACCGCACCGCAGACAATATGTCCAACCAAACGCCACCTAGACCCCACAATCACACAAAAGACCAAAATGACCCTCCTCTATTGCCAATTAACTAATGATTTTCTCCCCTCATTCCCTGCCACTGCCACGTCATGTCTTCTGGTTGGTTCACATCACTAACTGCATAAATCCTTCTCCCTCCCCTCAAACCTTAAACTCATCGCCTGCCTCTCCTACTCGCTCCTCACTCAACCCTCACTTTCGTTTGACACCTTCCGCAAGCCGCTACCCCCAACGTTCCAGTTCCTTTCCCAACCAAAGCCCCATCTTCCACTCCTACAATAACCTGTACGCCCCACTTTGCTCCCACCAGTACCTCCAATCCCTTTTTTCCTGCCGCCAAGTCGCCCCTACATCACTTCCCACTGTGTTGGAAATCTCCTTAATCTTGTGAGTATCTAGTATTTTATCTTTATTTTTATTTTTATTATGGGGCATTTACCAGGAAATCTCCTCTACTTGCAAAACGGCGGTACATTTCCACCGCACAGCAGGTAATAAGTCCAACCAAATGCCACCTTAGACCCCATAACTCACACAAAAGACCAAAATGACCCTCCTCTATTGCCAATTAACAAATGATTTTCTCCCCTCATTACCCTGCCACGTCATTGGCGACTTCTGATTGGTTCACATCACTAACTGCACATAAATCCTTCTCCCTCCCCTCAAACCCTAAACTCATTGCCTCCCTCTTCTACCCGCTCCTCACTCAACCCTCACTTTCGTTCGACACCTTCCGCAAGCCGCTACCCCAACGTTCCAGTTCCTTCCGCAAGCCAAAGCCCCATCTTCCACTCCTACAGCAACCTGTACGCCCCACTTTGCTCCCACCAGTACCTCCGTCCCTTTTTTCCTGCCGCCAAGTCGACCTACATCACTTCCCACTGCTGCCGAAATCTCCTTAATCTTGTGAGTATCTAGTATTTTATCTTTATTTTTTTTATTATGGGGCATTTACCAGGAAATCCCCTCTACTTACAAAACGGGGGTGCGTTTCCACCGCACCGCAGGTAATAAGTCTAACCAAACGCCACCTTAGACCCCAATAACTCACAAAAATACCAAAATGACCCTCCTCTATTGCCAATTAACAATGATTTTCTCCCGCATTCCCCTGCCACGTCACTGGCGACTTCTGATTGGTTCAATCACTAACTGCACGAATCCTTCTCCCTCCCTCAAACCCTAAACTCATTGCCTCCCTCTCCTACCCGCTCCTCACTCAACCCTCACTTTCGTTCGACACATTCTGCAATCGCTACCCCAACGTTCCAGTTCCTTCGCAAGCCAAAGCCCCATCTTCCACTCCTATAGCAACCTGTATGCCCCACTTTGCTCCCACCAGTACCTCTGTCCCTTTTTCCTGCCGCCAAGTCGACCAACATCACTTCCCACTGCTGTCGGAAATCTTCTTAATCTTGTGAGTATATATTATTTTATCTTTATTTTTATTTTTATTATGGGGCATTTACCAGGAACTCCCCTCTACTTACAAAACGACGGTGTGTTCCACCGCACCGCAGGTAATAAGTCTAACCAAATGCCACCTTAGACCCACAACTCTCACAAAAGACCAAAATGACCCTCCTCTATTGCCAAGTAACCAATGATTTTCTCCCCTCATTCGCCTGCCATGTCACTGGCATCTTCTGATTGGTTCAAATCACTAACTGCACGAATCCTTCTCCCTTCCCTCAAAACCCTAAACTCATCGCATGCCTCTCCTACCCGCTCCTCACTCCAACCCTCACTTTCGTTCGACACATTCTGCAAAGCCGCTACCCCCAAGTTCCAGTCTCCGCAGCCAAACCCATCTTCCACTCCAACAACACCTGTACACCCCACTTTGCTCCCACTAGTACATCCATCCCTTTTTCCTGCCGCCAATTCGCCGACATCACTTCTCACTGCTGCCGGAATCTCCTTAATCTTGTAAGTATCTAATATTTTATCTTATTTTTTTTTTTTATGGGGCATTTACCAGGAACTCCGCTCTACTTGCAAAACGGCGGTGCATTTCCACCGCACACGCAGGTAATAAGTCCAAGCACAGAGTATGCAAGTCTGAATTAAAACAGAAAACAAAATACCAAAAATGGTAAGGAAAACTACTGCAATAACCAAAAGTTCAACCCATTCGCCCCTCCATGTACACCTGAACCATCTT